>JAHLJT010002406.1:103347703-103490203 GCA_031308135.1 Acheta domesticus | reverse complement strand
GCCTTCGTAGTTCTTTCAATTGCCACGTGAGGTCGCTGAAGGCGAAGGGGCCCGGTTTTTTTTGTATTATTTTTCAAGTAGCTGCCGACGTTTTTCGTACATATCCCCACCACCGGAGTTGAGTCTCCTCCTTGTAGACTTCGTGCCCGAAAAGCTAGCATACGGCTGAAATAAGGCTTGCAAGTTGCTCGTTTGTGCACGAGAGCGCAGCACAATTAAGGTTGTCAAAGAAATAATTTTCTTTTTCACTCGTGATTCTGTGCTTGGTCATGGGCACAAACAGAAGATATAATGCTTGCCTCCTAATTCTCAATTAATATCTAAGAAGTTGAATTCTTACTTAAATATATTAAATTTTATTTTGGTTTGAAATATATAAATTCACAAATGATCTCATTGTCAATCACACATGAGAACTAAATCTGAGCTATTTCATGATTTGCTTTCAAGAAGTCTCCTGACAAATCTGTTGAAGTAGTGTAACATTTGTTTCAATAGCGTAGATTCTAGAGAACATTAAGAATCATGATATCTTGAGTTCGCGTTATTGTTGAGCATCTCCAAACGCGCGAGTCACGCTACGCCACTGCCATTACCTTCACAGTTGGTGGCATCCGCGCCTTCTGTGGCCCTAGGCCACAACCCACTGTCTGGGATGAGTTTCGCAACCAACTCACATCACTACACTCGCAAACACAAACCTCGCTGACAATGGATTCGCAGGAATCCATTGATGCGAGCATACACACACTCACAAAATATCTACAAACAGCCCACAGAAAGCCAACGCCGGCTTTCTGGCGCCCGCCTGAAGAGGGCTCACATACACTCCCTCTAGATATCGAAGAGCTTCTGCGCGAAAAACGCAAAGCTAGGAGACTTTGACAGCAGTTTAGGTGCTCTGTGCTTAGAACGCAAGTGCGGGAATGCAAAAAACGCTTGAAAACGGCGCTCGCAAATCATCATGCAGCCGACTGGGTAAAGCGGTTGTGGGAGATTGGTACTGATCATTCTCGAAACGACCTTTTCAAACTCCAAAAAGCGCTCAGGCCAGTACCTAAAACCACAACCTCCATACGCGGCCACAACAATGCGGAGGGTAAACATACCTCTTTTCACATCAACCCAAGGCAGAATTCTTTGCCGACATGCTTGAAGAGAGGTTTGTTAACATTACACAGGCGGTAGATGAGGAAACGGACGACAGCGCCAATACACTTACACATTGTACAGTCGAAGAAGTTTCGACTACAATTAAATGCTTGCGTAGCTGCAAGGCGCCGGGGCCTGGTCGAATAGGTCCTCCAGTTCTAAAGGAGGCCTAACCGGTCATAAGCACAGAGCTTATGCGAATCTACAACACCTGCATTACACAACGGCACTTTCCGGAAAACTGGAAATACGCAAGCATTTCCATGCTGTCGAAATCCGGTAAGTATCTCACGATTGCAGCGAGCAACAGGACAATCAGCCTTCCTGTTATGGGGAAAGTATTTGAGAGGCTTCTACTCGCGCGAATTCTGCCAACTGTTCTCTCGCGGAACATGAAGTCGTAGGCTTCCGCGGCCGGAGTCATGTGAATGATCTTGGCTGTCCGGGTGACGCCGCGTCGAAGGCTGCGTTGCCGACGTTTCGACCATCTTGAGCCCAGAGGAAGACCACGATAAGATGGTCGAAACGTTGGCAACAACGTTCGTCGCGGCGTCAACCTGACAGCCAAGATCATTCTCTCACGGAACGTCATCCGACATGAACGGTTTGTCTTCAGACCGGACCATTCCGCTTCTTCACAAGCACTTTGCATGGCTCAGCAGATTTCCGCTGATCTGTTACACAGGATGTACTTCGGGGTCATCCATAAATTACGTAACGCTAAAGGGGGAGAGAGGGGGTTGGGTCTGAGGCAGCGTTACATAGAAATAGGGAAGTGCGTTACAAGGGGGAAAGGTGGTATTGAAAATACTCAAAATTTGCGTAAGTAATATATGGACGGACCCTTGTCATTTATCTCGACATGGTGCAAGCCTTTGACAAACTGCCGAAGACTATTCTGATCGGCAAAAAGGAAAATAATGTTTTTTTTAACAAAACAATGATATATAATGAATTAGTTTATATTTGTATTGTATACATTTTAAAAACAATATTTAATACGCCTGTAACAAGTATTGTACTTCAGCTTCCGGGTCAATGACCCCCATCTCGATCAGGTTTTTGTCCAATTTCCCTAATCCATTGAGCAAATGCTGAGATGGCCCCTTGTTTTGCTTCTGGACGTAAATGTAGTTTCACTGTGCGCAAGTTTTGTTGAGCACACCTTTTGCTTCTAGTGGTAGGAGTAGAACAGATGTTCGTCACTATTTTGTTAGCAATGCAGAAAAATCAAATCAGCAGTCCATTTACCGTTGAAATTGATTTTCTCGGGAACAAACATTTTTCTAATTTCGCGCTTTTTTTAAAATTTTAATTCTAGGCCTCAAGAAAATGTGCGCAGATAATCTCTTCCCCCATAAGTCATACAGTTTTTACTGTTTTTTGACCAAATAAATAAATAGGACATTCAATAATTAAAGAGACAAATTGGACGGTGTTATGCATCAACCGGCTAAGCGCCATTTTTGAAAAAATGAGATATGGACGCCATCAGTTGCATTGGACCACGTTCTAAGTGTATGCAAAATTTTGAAGCGAAATCTGTAAAAGTAGCCGTATAATTAATGAAAAATGTAAACGCCATCAGTCACATCAGGGATTTTATGTTTCGCAACAACCGGCCATAAACCTAGATCCTCAAATCTGTTGTTCTTAATTTCTCATTAAGCAGGCAAGCGCCAGATATTCCACTCATGTTTGTGTAGTTTGGTGATTCAATGAATGAAATAATTAAATTACAGTTTTTACACCTGAAAATGTAATAAAGCCTTTGAACACGATTATCTCAAAACTAGTATGATGTCGCATAGCCTGTTGATGCATAACACCGTCCAATTGCTCTGGAGAAAAAACAGTGGGTAGGACCAGGTTGGTAATTTTAGGGCTTTAAGTTGGGATCACTGGGATGAGCCCTGACACCACCTAGGTGGCCCTGACCAGTGATCTCAAGATAATACTCTACTCTAGACCTCACTGGCCCTGACCATCTGGAAGATCAGCATTATTGTGTTCATAATCTCAAAATTAAGTTGAAGGATAGCATTTGAAAATTGAAGCTCTTTTTCACAGGAATTTTTTGTAATTTCGAAAAACTTTATTAGAAGTAATTTGAAGCACTTTAACTCACAAATACAATAGTGTTTACAAATTGCTAGAAATGTGCATATTAACGGCGTGAGAGATCTAAAAAAATTACATTTGAATAGTTACCCCGAATAGAGATCTATCCCACAAAAAGAAACGTTTTCAGGAAATAGAAAAAACTAATCAGTGTAAATGAATTTATTTCTGTAAAAACCTTACATACCATCAATATATTATGAACTGTGAATCACTCTGAAGTCAAATTTTAGTCAAGGCACTACCGCTCATAACAAACTCGCATCGATCCGACATCTTGCTGCAGACAGATTACTATTCGCCAATAGGCCAATTTTACCTAAAGAATATCTTACTTTGGAATGATCGGTACGTCCTCAGAATCGAGGGGGCTGTGTATTACGTCCAATACTTCACTATTCCACTGAAATCTCAACTTTCGACCTTTTGTGGGTTAGATCTGTTTTCAGGGTAACTATTCATTTGTGTAATTTTTGAAAAAAACGAAAAAAAATCCCATAAAAGAACTTTACGTCATATTAGAGGGAGCAATTAGCTCCGTTCGAAAAGTTTCATGAAGAAATTTAGAGTCATTAATGAGAAAATGGAGTTTGAGCATTTCTGAATATGCGGAATTTTTAGCTAGTTTTCCACAGAAAAGAGTTCCTAGTTCACAGAAAACGGTTGAGTTTTCCAGAAACTTTACTTGACGTAATTTAAAGCACATGTACTTCTACTAATGTGAACAAATTGCCGCTAATGTAAATATTAACGACGTGAGATACAAGTCAAAAGAATTACATTTTTGTAATGTTTGAAAAAAACAAAAGAATAGAGCAATATGTTTTTGACATCTCATAAACTACGTTAGGCACTATCCCTATCAAAAGTTTAAAGAAAAAATTTGGAGCGGTTTTTGAGAAAATCTTATTTTTGTAATTTTTTAAAATAGCACATATAGCACGCAATATTGCGCGAAAACTACTAACATTTTCAAAAAAATGTACATGACCTTAATGAAAGAACTCACTATGGAAAACAAATTTTAATTGAAGGGAAAATCACTTCTTTAATCTTGTAGTTGTAGGAAGAGGTCGACGAAAGTGCCAATTTTTGCAATTTTCGAAAATCCAGAGTTAACCGTGAAATTAGGACCTATATGCCACCTTAATAAGTGTACTTTACTCTCACAGGAAATTCAAAGAATAAATTTGGAGCCGTTTTTGAGAAAATTTTGAAAATGTCCAGGAAAATGCCTTCATGTAAAATACCCTCAAATTTTGAAGAAAGTTTTTGAAAATCTCAAAGCTTCGACTGGAGCCAGATCGACAGGGGTTTCTTCAATTTGAAAAAAATCCTACGTATGGTTTGGGGTGCTATTACACAAAAATATTTTTGCCAAAAATTACAAATATATTTTTTTTGAAAGATCTCTCACACTATTATCCACATTACTAGCAATTTGTAAACCCTATTGTATGTATTAGTTAAAGTGCTTCAAACTGCTTGAATAAAATAGAAATTTTATTAATACTTATTTAAAGAACAAAATTAATATTGTTAAACTAATGAAAACAGTAGTTAATCTTACTAATAATAATAATAATAACAACAATGTTTTGCTGTATGTGTACATTGATAAAATTCCATTTCAGATGGGGAAAGTACTTCCCACTGGCCGTTAACAGGTTAATGGGAAACTGTGCAAATAACAACCAGTATATCCCATTTTTTAACAGGACAACTATTAAGTAAAATTTAATACTTCAAAACTGTCTAACATTTCTACAAGTTTTTCGATTAATTCAGTTGTTTTCAACAGTAAGTGCTTTTTGATTAGGGCATTATGGCACAAAAAAATGGTAAAATTTCTTTAAACGAAGAATGCCTTCTTTCTAAATCATGCCAACATTTGGTGCCACTAGCTTATTCAGTAACATGGACACAAGGAAGTGTTTCAAGAGCACGAAACTATAAGTAAATCAAATTTATCATACAAATCAAATCATAAAGATTTTATGGGTTAGAGCAGTGTTACACTGGACCCTTTGAGCATTTAGTAACTTTATTTTTTTTAAAGAAAATTGTAACAATTTAATGATAAATTTAAAAACTGAGGTTTTAATAAACTGTTTCCTGCTTTTAAAGTAATTAAGGATAAGTAAATCACTAACGATTTTGGTTTAAAGTAAAAACTTCCAATACAATTTAAAAATATCTGATTTAAATAAAAAAATATAATTTAATACTTACATGGAAACATGATTTTTATAATGCAAAGAGAAACACCGGTCTCAGAGACCGCCATTTGTTATTGAGCATTGAATGTGGGATGCAAAGTTAAAATAAATTATAGACCTGTTTCAATCAATTCTTACGTTTCTTTAGAGTATTGTAAAATATATTTTATATGACAAAAACATTAAAATAATTGAAAAAATATTAAAATTGTTGAAAAATTTTTTTTATTGTTGTAAAACACTGAAATTGCCTCTAAATCTGTACAGCGTTGATCCAACTGGTTTTCGTGCACTAGCAAGGAATTCCTCTCACTCTCTCTTCATCAGTTTAACAATAACTTCTTTAGAACTAAATCAATTGTCTAAAGTGACATTCCTGTTCCATCCTTTAATAGGTATACATAAACGAAGCATAGCTTTCTCTTCTTGAGCTGGGATCGTCCAAACAAATTGGGTGATCCATTACAATACTTTGAAAGTAACAATATTAAATAAATATTTGAGAAAGTCACCCAAGAGCATATAAGGAAACACTCTTCTCACAGAGCACTTACAAACTAAGAGAAACAAATGGTCTCACATACTGATACGAAAAATACAGAAAAAGAAACTGCCGGTCTCACAGATCTCCATGATATACAAAAATACCCCTTATATGCCGGCCGCTTCAGTAGAACTAAAGAAAACACCGCCGAGTGATAGAAGAGGAAGCTACATTGACCATTAAGGTTCTCGCCCGCTCATATCGACCACTATTGCATAAACCAATTTCACTAGGTGCCTTTATTAAAAAAAATCATGATTTTTTCAGTCCTATTTTGAAAAGATGCACAGAAACCAAAATGGAGTCGTTCAGTGAGGCAAATCTGGATCCCGCCTGATAGAGACACATACGTGGCATAGTAGCCAGCAGAATTATAATGTATTGCCCACTTTAAATGAGCAATGACATGATTCTCATACCAAATTGGAATTGAAAATGCTACAAAAACCCTTGTTGCCTGTATTAATTAGGAGTGCCATGACTCCTCTTTAGTGACTGCAACTATCTGACAGATTGAAAAGGTGATCTCTTAGAAACAAATTATTACAACTATCCAGGTTTGAACAATTTTCTCATCTTCAATAAGAATTAATACCTCAGAGGCCAATAAAATCAGTAAGACTTGCTCTAATACAAATCCATTCAAACACTTTGAACACTGAAGTTGACGTTTGCTTTTCTCTCTTCCAGCAAACATTGTAAATGCCACAAATGGACAAATAGTTAAATTTGTCATCCATTGTTAATGATAGAATACTAATAAAATATCAATATCACAAGAGTCATAAAATGGACAACTTTGCATGAAACGGAAACCTCCCTAAACCGAACATTTTTTGTGTCCCGGTTGATTCCGGTTTTACTGTTTTATGTTTTTAACGCACACAGGAAGTTCGTTAAACTTAACTTGATATTGATTCATTTTCAATTGATAAATTAAATGGAAGACTACGAGGTTCTATCCTTTTCTACTACAGCATGTGCTAGAAAAAGAGCATCCTATGTCACCCTTAAAATTTTTACGGCAGTGTTTCCATCAATATCATAATTATTTGTAATATGTGTTAAGATTTAAATTATTGAATAAATAATTATTAAATGAATCTTAAATTGTACTTCAAGTACCATACATTTAGATTCTTAACATTTAAATGTACCAGGATGTTTTCATTCTGGTACCTGGTGTCCTCATTAAAATCCTGGTACATCTGGCATCACTGTTAAAGACACTTGCTTCTATCTTTATTTATGAATTATTCTTATTTTTAATCAGATATGTGCTGTGATGGCTGAACATGTCGCTGCAACATTATTGGCCATGTGGTCCGAAGGTTTAAGTCCTGCTGGTGGCTCATTTTTAACACCTGCTAGATATGTGGGTTGGTCTGGAGGAGACCAGCTGTTCAAATCAATAGTTCTCCATGCTTTCTTTGATCAATACCAGGCAAGCAGTACCTTAACAAACAGGCCATAGGCCATGGGGCATGTGTGATTTTTGTCTTCCTTATTCATGTCCTTCTCCTTTCCCATTACATACACATAAGCACCACTTTACCTTTAGGGAGCTTGCCCCATCTTGGGTGAAACTCCACTGAGAGAGACGCCTGGAGTGAGGAAAATGTCTGTCAGCCGAAACATAGGTTGGGACCTGATCCCTTGTTCTAGCAAGGGAAGAACACCACCACCTCCTATGATATAACATGCACTACGCTCATAAGACTAATGATCTCAATAGTTGAATTTGCCTAGAATCAATGGAAAACATTTGGCGCTTCATACATCATTGTTTCAAAAGTGAAAATAGCTTCATATTGGAACCCAACTTCAGGCCAGAACCTGAACTGTACATACACTTAAGCATTATAGGCCTACCATGATGGGCCTGTTAACACATCCCTTAACTTTAAATAGATTTCTTGTGTCTCATTATTTCTGACCACCCTGCCCCACTGCAGCTAAGAGCTAAATCTCTCAATTTTTCTCTCTACCCTGACCACTGCATGTTTCCCTACATCCTCCCTAATACATTCTTCTTGAATATTCTCCAGCACTCCATATGTTCACCACACTTCCAACATGTTTTCTTTGCATGTTCACATGATCTCTCCTACTTCATCACATTTTCTCTTGCATATGATCCCTCACATTTTCACGATTCTGGCAAGTACCTCTGCACATTCCCATTTGATTCCTTACATGTTCATTTATTTACATTTCAGGCATTGTGTTTGTAATATTGCATATCTCAGAGTAAAAGATCAATATATTTTCTCTGACTCAAACACATAAAACATGTCCAACACATCAAACACCAACACATGTAAGTTTGATGTGTTGGTACTTTCATTAATATCTTAGTACTTTCATTTTCAGTTTATTATAAAATGTTGGCAAACTTTAACCCAGATTATCTTGAAATACATTTTTTTAAAATTTCTTTTTAGAAGTTGATAAGGGCTGTCACTAGACATGAAATAACTCATAAAAATATTTTGTTATTAATTCCTATTTTAGTTTGAAAAATAGTGGGTATCTTACATATACGTTAATAGGATAATACACTAGTGTAAGAGTCCTGTATTGCCATATCAAAAATATCACAGATTTTATATAAAAATTTTGGAATAATTGTAAAAGAAATGCATTATTGTAAATTGTAAAAGAAATGCACACACAACGTTTTGTGTGCAACCCAACATCACTTTTTTGACAAAGGGTAGTGCATTTTAGGTGACAATATCAGCATCGTGTCTGCTTCTCCTGGCAGATAACAAGGGGGTCCAGTCTGTCATATCTGGAATCCTAATTCTCTCTCTGAGATGGTTTACTAGTGCCTCGCTTTAAGTTCTCCTGTATGTTTCCAAGAGAGCTGTTCCTACTCAGCGCCTAAAGGGCAAGTGGTCAAGCTTTCATTTTTCTGTGGAGAAGCCATGGAATTTACACAGTCATGTCAAAACAATGCATTGTCAGAGAATAATTCTATTTTTCCCTCTAATTGATACTCTATACAATGATATATTCTGATCTGCATGATCCACACCACCCATACATTTATTATACTTTCCAATAACATTTGGTTGCGTCACTTGAATTCTCTTCTTTTCCTTCTGTGAATATCTTGAAACATTTAGAAGCGGGTATACTAATTCTGAGTTTGTGGCAAATGTAACTACTTTATTGTCCTGCCATCTGCATACCAAAACAGTCTTCTCTGCAACAGCAAACTCAAAAGAACCTTGGACTCCATTCTCTATGGTATTTACATCTGTTATTGAACAATTGAACAACAATTGGTGAAGCGATTGTCTGCCTGTACCACTTATTCCTTGTTTCTGAAGTTCCATAAGTGGAGGAATACTAGTAAAATAATATCAAAACAGAAGTGGAATTATGGGAAATTTTTCAGGGACCTATCGTGCTCCGTCTTCGATTGACCAACTGTAAACACTTTTCTTTGTTTTCTTTCACCTTTTATTGGAAATGGTAAGAACATTTTCTGACTTAAATGGCATTAAGCATTCTTCTACTGAAGCGGTATTTTTACCTTTTATTTGAGCTTCTGCTTGTAATACACTACCTTGAAGATTATGGGTAATCTTATCATCCTATTGTCCAGAATTTTCATCAGTGATTATTCCTGTCGCATTTTCTGGAGGACATATAAAAATAACAACTTCTCCAGCACGGCATTGTCTGTTACCGCTTCCAATGCATCTGTTATTTCACACAAAGATAGCATTTTCCGGCGAATTCTGTCAAAAAAATTAAATAGTGTCCTCCAATTTTGTTACTGATCTTACGTCTTGGTACGTGTATTATCCTACCAACCTACATGTAGGACACCAACTTTATTCAAGTTGTGAAAAAAAAAAAAAGAAAAAAAAAATTCACAATAAAATTTGTGTAATTTTGTTATCAGATGTATCATTTATTTTATATATGACATATTAGTCTACATACATACGTAATTTCCCTGTAAAGAAATGTAAAATCTTACACTGTCGAAGCCAATGCGCAGATGAAGAAATCACAGTAAAGTTATTGCACCAACAATTAAACAAATCGCTCTGTTGCAAACCATACCTAGCATCCAACTGACAATTTCATATCTCTAGATTCATAAACCAATGTTACAAACATTATATGTTAAAAATACTGAATGTGAACTCTACAAAAATATACCATCCTCCGTGTAGGACAGTAGGATAATCTGGGTTAATATATTTAAATTAAGATTGTGAATATACTTATTCCGTAGATTAGGTTTTCTGCAGAGTACAATAACTTGTAATTTTTTAATAAAAATTTTCATCACAGGGTCACACATGGTCTCCTCTATTGTTTCAGTAGTATACCCTTCCCTTTGTGGCTCTGACATGCAACCAATCTTTATAAATGAGGTCTCTAAAGAAAGAGCATTTCACAGAGACGTGACGAATTGCATTTTGACTACAAAAATGTAAAAGATTTGTTGAAAAAAAAAGCATCAAAATATTCATTTCAAATGCAACCTGCATCACATAACAGCATGAAAAGATCTACATAGTTTAAATAACTCCTAAATGAAGCGTATTAGGCTTACTAAAATTAAAATTTTGAGGCCAAAGGCCTCAAAGAAACATTTCACACACCATAATCTACAGGGTGAGATACTTTTGAACATCATATCACATTAGCATAACTGTTGGTAATGTAGATACTTTTTTCAATAAAGATTGAGATACTGATGTTGTCTGATATTGAAAAATGTTTTATTTTAAAGATGAAAGATCTTTTTCGATAGCTTGGCTATCATCATCAGAGCTATCTGAAAAAAACAGGATAAAACAATTATGAAAAGAAGGTTGCATTACAAAAGGTTATTTACAAAAATAATTTATTTTTGTACCTGCTTTTTGTAACAAAAAAATTTTTGTAACAAAAATAAATTATTTTTGTAAATAACCTTTTGTAATGCAACCTTCTTTTCATAATTGTTTTATCCTGTTTTTTTCAGATAGCTCTGATGATGATAGCCAAGCTATCGAAAAAGATCTTTCAGCTTTAAAATAAAACATTTTTTCGATACCAGACAACATCTGTGTCTCATTCTTTATCATATTACATTTTTGCTGGTCCAGCACTTATCTATATTATCCAACACCAACTATATTACTCGACGCTGGAGGCGATCTTTGTGACGTCAATTTTAGAAAGCTTAAATTTCTTCACATTACATGTGTGGTTTCTAGGTACGTTAATTCAAGATTACGCAAATAAACATAAACGCTCCTGCAGCAACAATTAGAAGTATTAATAGATGCTTGATACTAATGAAGATTGCTTTTTATGCTTCTAGTGCAACCACTCATCTATTGAATGTAAGTATTGACGTCTTGTTTCTGAGAAAATTTTGTGATATAACCCACAGTACTCATGCACTTGGTATGGTTAATCACTAAACACTCATGTTATTCTTATTCAAAATCTTTTTGTCTGTTTTTATTGCTCACCCCTCAAATTTCAAACTGCTAATTTAAGTCAACATACATTAATGAACAGGGCTATTCAAGAGGGGATTTTTTTAATATCATGAATTAAAAATGAAATTTGATGAAAGTATAGGCCTATATTTCTTTCACAATGTTGTTTATTATTTTCTGGTGTGGTTGATTTTGAAGACCTAACATACGTCATTTAAGAGAAATAATTGTTTTATCCTGTTTATTCTATCTCATCTCTTTGCGCACTTCACTTTGATAAAAGGGAAATTCACTTTAAGTTCTTATGCTATGATGAAAAGTCACGAAAGGAGTTACAGTGTACAATGAGACAACCGAGACTCAAGGAAAGAACCACATGCACGAAATAGCCAGAGTGTTCTGCATGTGAATTCAAAAGATAATGCAGAAGACTTAAGAAACTTTGAGAAGAGCATTATCAGATTAGAAAGTAAATCAAACTATGATGGAAAGAGAGCTCTTACACCTTTGATATCCTTCATCAAAAAAGAAACAATATTGGCAAAGAATGCACAATTGTGTACAGTGAAGAGTGAAGACTGTGTTGTTAGAATTAGATTCTGTTTTACCTGTGCCAGTATTTTCTTTATTAGCAGTGATTCAAGCATTTCTTTATTAGCAGTGAAATATTCAAGTCAGCATGTTCAGTAGTGATATTGCATTGAAAAAGCTGGGAAATAATACTTTCCCTAGAGTGATTAGTATTTTCAACAAATTAATTTGCATCTTGGACAAGTTGAAGCATTTGCAAGAAAACTAAGAGGACAGGACTATTCTCGTAATACATTTAGTACTCTTAAGGAGGTTAATAAAATATCTAGATGTTACATGCAAGCAAGTTAAATTTATTATCAAGAAGATGAATGATTGATTGATCATTGAAAATAGGTGGAAATATAGTTGGTACAACATATGATAGTCCAATGCTGCTACTTCATCTCATGTTTTATTGTTTATATTAACAAAATCCTCTCCTATATTATTTCAGCAGTATAGATGAGTTTTGAGTATAGATGATCTTCATAAATGAGGTCTAAAAAAAAATGCTGGGTTATGCTTTCCCAATCCTGTATTTTTACGTGGACAACTTTAAGTAGATTTCTGGAAAATAAAAAGTTTTTGTAATATTTTTGTGACTATCAAGGGAAGCGAAAATTTAAATGTCAAGGAAGATCTTGTAATTACTTCAAATGTTTTTAAGGAAGTGTAGTGAATTGTTCCAAAAACATGTCTATAATACTGATTATTAAAAAGCGGATTTCTATGATTTTGCATATTTTTGTCCGTTTGTTCAGGACATAGCTAAGTGAAATTTCTCGACATTTGGTTAGCATATGATGCTATATAAATTAATGTTAGTGCATATTTGGCTGATTTTTCCTGTTAGTGCATATTCATGTAATTATAAGCATATATTTTGCATATTTCATTAAAAAAGAGACTAATCTATAAAACGTTTCATCTTTTCAAAGAATCGTATGTAATTGTTCATGTTCATGTATTGTTCAATTGTTCATGTATGTATGTTCATTGATTCGAAAGAGCCAGGCACAGTTTGCATTTTTGTTTTCTGTAGATGATAAAGTACTTGGGCAAATGTGGGATATTTCTTGAGAACGTATTTTTTAAACCAGTCAGAAGAAATTCAACAAGACAAACAATGTGTACTTCACTAAGGTGAATATTTACTTTGATTATTTCTCTCGCGAAGTAAGGTAGATTATATTACATTTGCACAAAAATATATCTTTTCATTTCAAGCAAATTTTCATTTCATTCAAAGAATTTTATCAAGACAGGTTTGCAGAAGAAATGAAATTTTGTTAATTTTAAGTGCATATTTCAGAATTTTTAGGTCATAAATGCATATTTTTAAGAGCATATTTCAAGATTTTTTAGGGCATAAAAATCCGCTGCCTACTGATTATACTGTCTATAACACTGAGTAAGGCTTTATTCAAAATTTCATTCAAACATCAATTTCATTGTTCTTTATTGTTATTTTACATTTTATAAGTACATTGAAAGTTACCTTTTTAAATTTTTTAAACAAATAAATATTTTGTCAACTATTTCCTCTCTTAACATGGAAAAGGAAAGATAGGAAAGAGGATGAAACTGAACATGTGAGAGTTCTCACACGGGTACGCTAGTGTTCCCTAATTCTCACAAATGTTTCTTACACATTCTTGAACTTTTTAATTTGGAAATTCAAAAATTTAATTTGACTGTTTTTATTATGAAATACTTTTATAAATGCTAAGGCAAAGTATATTGAAATGCCTCCCCTTCCAGATGAAATGGGAAGTTCTCATTAGCTAGAGAACCCCAAAGCGTGGCAATCCAAAAAAAATGTAATAGATTTGGAAACTCGAACTACGAAGTAACGGAACCATAAAAAATGTAACAGAATGTCCAAAAAGCTTTCATTACATAGATTATGGTATCAAAAATATAACTTGTGACCTTTACAGGGTCAGGAACACAAATGAATGGTTTTAAGACCCTAGAAAGCATTGTTTCAGAGTTATGCACAATGATACAATGTGTTGCAATGTAACATGTTTGGCAGGTTGCATGTGTACCTGATAATCCAAATACGTCATAACCTGTGAACTTTGTGATTTTTGACTAATACCTTTGATGTAGCCCAGGGATGTAATTCCCTACACAGTAATAATACATTAAATGGGTTTTGTGTCAATGGTTTATTATAAAAGGGTAAACTCTGTCATATACGAACTGACAGATACAGATGTATGTAAATAATATTGGTCAAAATGCTGAACTCTGCTAGACCTCATGTACTACTTGGTATTAATATGGAACTTGGTCTTGGTAAAGTAACAACAGCAGCCAGGCTGCCATGAACTGCACCAACATACAGCATAAGGTTGGCCTGGCTGTGCATAGCTTATATCTTCATGGAACTAGGGAGCTCTCTGTCTGAAAGCTGATACCAGTAAATTCATGTCAATACATATTTGAAATGGATGAAACAGTAAAACAGAAGAATAGGTTTAAAGGCTGTTAAATATTTTGAATACATTTTCATAAATATCCCTCATTAAAAAAAATAAAAGCCTGTAAGAAGACCAAAAAGAAGAAGAAGACGAAAAAGAAGAAAAAGACGAAAAAGACGAAAAAGAAGAAAAAGACGAAAAAGAAGAAAAAGAAGAAAAAGAAGAAAAAGAAGAAGAAGAAAAAGAAGAAGAAAAAGAAAAGAAAAAGAAAAGAAAAAGAAGAAGAAGAAAAAGAAGAAGAAGAAAAAGAAGAAAAAGAAGAAAAAGAAGAAAAAGAAAAAAAGAAGAAAAAGAAGAAAAAGAAAAAGAAGAAGAAAACAACAACAGAACAAGTGAAATAATAATTTACGCATCTTCACTGAATCTTTTAGGACAGAAACCAGTACCATGTACAACGAATGAGTTTGAAAACTTTGTAAAATTGTTAATAAATGTTTGTAAAAATGTTTATTTCTCAATATAAACCAATAAATAAAAATTATATTCAAACAGTCTTTAAGACTTCGTAAAGTGACAGTATACAAAAATACTGAAAAAGAAAGGTCAAATAAACGAATACTGAAAACAAAATAACACCCAATTGCAACAGATGATAATCTCCACATAGTATGTGCCCTTTTATTGTAACTATGGAAGACATTGTTATTAACTACAATGATGAAAGAGGTGTCTATATATATATATATATATATATATATATATATATATATATATATATATATATATATAAATAAGATATAGATATACAATAATATGAAATAAGACTCACATGTAAGAGAACCTTTGAGATTGCACTAAGCTATGGGATGTAGTCACACTTTCACAATTAGGAAGAGTCTTGTTGAGAAATGATATGTAGCCAAAGTTAGGGCACGTGTTGTAACCTCTTGCAATCAACTTTTTCCAACTGGACAAGTGGCCGCAACTGCTCCGCAAAACTGCGCATGTCTTCTGCAATGGCATCCTGACCACTGGGAGCCAACACACTCAACTCAACCAAATAAGATTGAGACAGAGCCTCCATATTATCCAACGGTTTTCCTTGCCCAGACTGTACATAAAAGTATTGTATTACAGTTCTGTACACAACGGACTGTACATAAAAGTACTGTATTTAAAAGTAAAAAGTAAAATACATATGCTCAAGATGAGTTATTAATCTTTATAAAAGAAAGTGTAACCAATTACAAGTCACCTTAAAAATTTTTGAAACTGTAATCTTCATTCGGCCTTTACGGAACATGTAACCTCGGACAATGTATTCAAAATCCATGCGACATCCCAATTCCGTAAGGAATTCCACAACAGTTGCACTTGTACCAATATCAATGCTATTACGTACTATAGTAGGCCTTGATTTGTCACCTGCCAACAAAACACACAAATTATACCATTCAGAAAATGGATATAAGATGACACATGTAAAGTTAAAGAGTTTCAGAACAAATAAATTCTATAGATCCCAAGAAATCTTCTCAAAATTAAAATAAATGTTAAAAACAATCTCTTAACACTATTAAATTCTAAAAAAAAGAATAAAATAATTTTGTGGAGAAATACAAACAGAAAGCTATTTCTTCCTTTACCTTTTTTCTACTAATTTTGTTTCTTAAAAAAGTTAAAATATTCTAAATGAGCCAAGTACCAAAACCAACATAAAGGAGTTACGACCACTGAACGAATGAATGTGCCAAGGCCAATGTATCTGTGACAATGGTGCTATGTACCAGAGGCCTTCAAAGCAGTTCCAATTGTCACTCGTAGATGGTGCTGAGAGTAGTATGTCCAAGATGTTTGGATATTCTAAATGGTTTAGTGCCAGTTCCACTGACAAAAATAATAGGAAGTTCTGTATTGATTTACTCAATATAGATTTGGACACAGCTCATTTAGAATACATTGACCATGGCAGATTGCTCTTTTCTGTTTTTTTTCAACATTGTTTTTGCAAATAGTTTCTTGTGATGCTGTAAAAAACCATATTTTACAGTTATATAATTTGTTTGTAAAACCAAATCTTGTAAAACCAGAAGGTGAGACATTTTATTTCATTTACTCAAAATGACAATTTTGGCACTTCGCTCATATAGAATTCACACAACTCATTTGTTCCTAGAAAGACTAATTTAAAACAATTTTTCACAATAATATTGCTTCTTCTGACAGTTTTTTATTTCTACTTACAACAACAATACTAAAAGATGTCAAAAAATATGACCTACTGAAATTCTTGTAGTTTCATTTAAATAAGGTGAAACAGTGTACTAGAAACAGTTCTTTTCCCTTTAACTTAGGAGTTCCTGGTATCACCTTCAGGTGTAGCATCTTCAACAATATTCTATAAATAGTCTTTTACAAAATTGAGGGAGTTCATGTCACCGAAACTTGTGTTTCGACCTTTCTTAAATGTAGTGAAGTGGAAATTTTGTACCATTGCTACTAAGGAATTGTTGGTTCTATTTATTTAAGAAGTCTTGCAGTAATTTTGGCGAATAGTGCATTTCCTCCTGAAGATACCGGAAGATAAAGGAAGTACAAATGGACAATAATTTGTTTACTGCAATTTTAAAACTAAATAATTAATTAATTATAGTCATTTTATTATTAATTGTTGAAGACAGAATTTACAGGCCACAAATTCATGTTGTTACCTCCATTTGACACCAGGAGTTGAACTTATATTTGATATAGAATCAATGCTATGGCATGATCTCATGTGGCATGCATTCTTGCGCATTTTATTTTTTATTGTATGCGGCCTAGAAAAGCATAAGATTTTAGAAACGATAGATGAGCATGACCATGATGATAATTTTTTTTTGTTACCTCCAGATGTTGCTCTTGTCATTGAAGAAGAATGGGGTAACAAAACTAAAGGGGCATGAATTGTATGCCCAGGTGAATTCTAAACTCTGTTGTTGAAGTTCATGGAATGATGAAAGATGATATTCGCAAAGGAAATGTTTCTTATCAATCAGAAGTAGTTTGTGAAGAAATGATTTAGAAAACAGCAATGATCTAACTCTTCGGGCAGGAAATTTAACCAGAAAAATTAAACAATCTCAAACACAGTGGATAGAAGTTGAACACTACTTTCATCTCAAATCTGGTAAAGGAGGTAATGATGAGGACAATAAAAAAGAACATTCTTTAAGGCTAAAACAAGCATAATACTTGGCTAGTAGTAAAGCATGGTCAAAATGCCATACAAATCATGTGCTGTGGCTTTCTTAGGGTGATTGTCCAAGTTTACTGTGGCGTGTATGGAAAGGTGCCTCAGATGTCTCCCGCAGCAGGGAGGTCCTGTCAAAGGTCAAATGGAACCGGAAGAAAGAAGAGTTTCATAAATCAAATTAGAATAGATTGTTTCAGAGAAGACGCAGTCTCTGTCACAAACACACAAGAATCATATGCCGGAAGTGCAAAGTAGCACTTCATTTAGTGTTGATTCAAATTTCATAATACAAATTAATACAAAAAATATTAATATTCTGCTGTTAACTTCAATTTCATGTTTTGCTGCTTATTTTGATTTGATATTTTATTATTATTATATGTGTAAAAAGAACCACTAAATTCAAATCTATTTGAAATACAGAATGCAGATGCCTGTAAATGACTTTTGTGCATTTCATTTTCGCTAGACCCGCAATGCCCAATGTCACCTCCAAGACACTCCCCATAAAACAAAATCCATTGTACTGATTTAGATAACCTGCTCAAAGGTTATGGGGATGGATAAATTTGTAATAGTCAGAAAGGCAAAACAAAATTTCCTCTATAACAACAATGGGAATTTCTGAAATAAAATGAATTCTCTTATTACGAAGGAAGTTTATAAATCAGCATTTGTGCTGAAATGGGAACGCTGGTTTGAACAATGGCCTCAACAATGAAATTCATTAATCTTTGGCAAGAATAGAGCGATAGATCCTTTAGGAAACAATTCACATAAGAGTGTCATAAACCACTTTGTGTCAAAAGAGTTGATTATAAAATTACATTCTCTTGAAAATGACATCTGGCACAAAAAATCTGACATCAGAATCGTGTTTACAAAAGGACATTACTTGTCATTTGGTAGTAAGATGTTTTTATAAGTTTACTGAAAATGTTTATTTCTCCACAATTTGTATGATAGAGAGTGACAATATTATTAAGAATAATTTCTAGGGTTTATTTTAAATGACAGTAAAACCTTTCCAAATGGAAAACCTGAATAGTGAACACACCTAAACTGCAGACATTTCAAAATTCTCAGGTAGAAATTTGTGGGGTTTAATGGCAATATTTTCAGCAACAGTCATGTTTAATTATGTACATGGACTGCTGGAGAATTACTCATATTCTCACCAAAAGGACTGCTATTTTCTGCAAAAAACAGTTTTTGAATAACTAAAATGTATTGTGAAACATAAAATAATGATTTGATTTTCCCACACTGAACTCTAAATTTGTCAACTTTCCAAAGAATTTTGAATTCTCTGACTTTCTCAGGGTCTCTAGGACTATCAATATTTTTTATTTGTTTAGTAAGAAAATTACTTCATCTCACCAATCTCTGGCTGACCAATGTATCTCAACTGCCAGGGCATATCTTGGTAGTCCAAAGCTCTTCGCACACGTAATAGTAATGGCTGCATGGAGCCTGCGCCTCCTTCAACAAATGTCATAACCCTCTCCTAAGTATCCAAAATATAAGAACAAAGTTAACAGCAACTCTGTAAATCCAGACATACTTATGCTAAAACACATTTCATGGTCATAGAACGGTTCTGGCCCGCTATCCACGTTGTCACATAATCCCCTAAGCCTATGTAAAAGGACTTCCACAGCTGAATCCAGAACACTGCCTTGTAATAAGTACTCTTGATTAGGTATGATGTTACGGGCAGCATTAAGACTTTCTGTTGCTGTACTCACAGGCTGTGATACATTCTCAATCTAGAAAAAATACAATTCAATGAGCCATAATTGTAAAATGTCTTATCCTTAAACATGGGAGAGGGGGTGTTTTGTTTTTTTAATTTATTTTACATTAAAAACAGTTAAAAACTGAGTGTGATGGTGCTACAGGGAGAAATGAATTGTGTGCATGTTTTCATAGTTCTGTGATCCCTACCCTAAACCATACACTAGTTGAATTTTAAGTATAGAAAGAAATGTGTTTTTTTTATTGTTAACAAAATATTCGGTCCAATGTAATAAAATCTATTTGTAAGGGTAAATCAACAATAGATTTGGTCTCTTCCCTTCATGTCCTTCGTAAAGGAATAATACTTCCTAGTGCAAATGGAGAACGATCATTTGAAGAATTATATTTCCCACTGAATTCTAGATGATGTGCACAGATGATGAAGATGCTTAATCATGCTCCTCCTGAAGGAATATACTTCTGCCAAGGCATGGAGAATGACAATTTGAATAACAGTATTGCCCAATGAACTCTATAAGACGTGCACAGAAAATGATATTACATTAATGCCCGGAAGCAAAACAAGGGGCCATCACAGCATTTGCTCAAATGATCAGGGAAATTGAACGAAACCCTGATCGAGATGGGTGACATTAACCCAGAAGCTGAGGTACAATACTTGTTACAGGTTGTTTAGAATTCAACAGTCCAAATGGTAAATAATACATCAAATATCATAGTTAAAATGTTTACAGCAAGTGTTTTGATATTCGAAAGTCGAATTGTACATACCATTTTCAGGGCTACGAGAGACGCTCAAATGTGTATTAACTCAAATATATATGTTCGTTCACCTACTACACACGCATTAGCTTGCGCGTTATCGTTTTAGTAATACAAAACCTTCACTGCCGTTTCCTCTGTGCTCGATGTCACTCGGTGCCGACAGTACATCGATCGGCATTTGTCAACCACAATGGCGAATGCTGGGCGAATGCAAAACTGTAGCACATTAAATATGACGTTGCAAAAGAAATTTCTGAAACATTTTTGCGTTTCCTACTTCTCTTTGTGATGTGTAGCAATTAGTAAACATATAATTTAAATAATAAAAGTGACTATTTGTACGTGTGATAGCAAGATAGTTTAAGTAGTGGTTACTTACTGAATATTTGTAAATGTTGGCACTATATGTCCATCTTCCTAGGCGCGTTCTTGAATGACGATAATAATAATTACTTAAAATATTATTATCTTTAACACTTATTTGGAAACATGATTTTTATAACGCAAAGAGAAACACCGGTAACAGAGACCGCCATTTGTTATTGGGTGTTGAATGTGGGGTGTAGAGGTAAAATAAATTATAGACCTTTTTCAATCAATTCTTGTATTTCTTTAGAGTATTCTAAAATATATTTTATATATAATGTATTTTACAAAGCATGAAAATAATTGAAAAATATTGAAATTGTTGAAAAAAATCGAATTTTTTGGAAAAGTTCGAAATTTTTGAAAAACATTGATATTGTTTTTCTTAATAACACTTTTTAATTGTAAAACATTGAAATTGCATCAAAATTAATATTGCCTCCTCTGTTCTCTAAATCCGTACAGCGTTGATCAAACTGGTCTTTGTGGGCTAGCAAAGAATTTCACAGGAATCATTTTTGTCCTTTTTGACTGTCCCAAAAAGTTAATTTTCTCTTCATAAGTTCAACAATAACTTCTGCAGAATTAAATCAATTGTCTCAAGTGACATTCCTATTAGACCCTTCAATAGGTTTGCATAAACAAAGCATAACTTGAATAGGGTACTACATTTTTCTCTTCTTGAACTGAGATCGTCTGAATGAATTGGGCAATCCATTACAATATTTTGAAAGTAAAAATATTAAATAAATATTTGAGAAAGTCGCCCAAGAGCATTTATGTAAACACTCATCTCATAGACCAATTACATGCTATGAGAAACTACCGGTCTCACAGTCCGCCACGATATCCAAAAATGCCTCTTAAATGCTGACCGCTTCAGCAGAACTAAACAAAACTCCACCAAATGATAGAAGAGGATCAGGGAGGAAGTTATTATGACTGTTAATGCTATCACCCACTCAGCCGTTATTGCATAAACCAATTTCACTAGGTGCTTGTCAGACCGATGTTTCCATATAAGTGTTAAATTGCTCATAAACTTCAATCAATAAAACAAGTTACATAATTGACTTGTCTTCATTCTCATTCTAAATATATTGTTGACAGGTATCTCCCCAGAAATTCTCAAAAAAGCAAAAGTGAAGCCGCTATTCAAAAAAGGCAACACTCACAATCTCATGAATTATAGACCAATATCCTTACTATCTGGATTTTCCAAAATTCTAGAAAAGCTTTTTAATGATAGACTCAAAAATTTTTTCAATTCTAATAACAAATTGACAGGGGCTCAACATGAATTCAGAAATGGTAGATCTACAGATACAGCTATCTTCACCTTTCTAATTGACATACTTGGTGCTCTAGATCAGAAAGAAATCCCTATCAGTTTGTTCCTAGATTTATCAAAAGCATTCAATATTATTGACCATCACATACTGTTATATCCAAACTTGAAACAATGGGAATTAGAGGCATTGCACATCAACGGGTTACATCTTACCTTTCAAATTGTTATCAAGTGGTCACAATCAAGCATTTTAGAGATAGAAAGATTTCAACCCATTTTTCCAACCTAGAATGATAAATTATGAAGTGCTGCAAGGATCAATCCTAGGCCCTGTACTATTTCTCTTATAGAGCTTACATCAATGTCATGCCCCTGACTCTACTAGAGAACAAAATGGTCCTATTTGCAGATGACACAAACCTTATTATTAAAGCAAATACTCAACAAACTCTACAAAAAGAAGCATAAATGGTTCTAGAAGTAAAAGTAAAATGGTTCCAGGAAAATAAACTTATCATAAACATCAGTAAAACTGTCTCCCTAAACTCTTGGAATCCACTCTCTAAAGAAAAGCCTCCAACACAATCGGTGATAAAAAAAAAAGAACCTGTAAAAATTGCCCAAAAAACAACTTTCCTGATATTTACTATTCAAGGCAATCTAAAATAGAACTCTCACATCACAGATCTAAACAACAAGTTTACCAAGTCATGTTATGCTATCTACATTCTTAAGTCAACTTCTAACTTGGATATGCTGCGAAGTGTACTTTGCAATTGTTCACTCACGTCTAAAACACAGAATCATATTTTGGGGAAATTCCCCAGAAAGTATTCACACTTTCATCATCCAAAAATGAATATTGAGAACAATGACAAACACTCACAACACGAGTCCTGCAAACCACTTTTCAAAAAATTACAAATCCTACCAATGCCATGCATATACATTTTTGAAATATTAATCTTCAAAAAGGCACTTTTGGAAAACAAGGATTCTGTTACTATAAACACAGAAGTTCATAACTAAGAAACTAGACAAAAAAAAAAATCTGCATGTCCTACACAGAGACATAAACTCCCTAGTGAATTTAAAAGCTTAAACTCGGTACACACATTCAAAAACAAACTAAAAGCTTTCATGTTAAACCCCACGCTCCACAGTATAAAAGAATATATACACCATAAACATGTATCTACATCAATATAAACTAGGAGTAATAATTTTTACATATTCTACTGCATGTTTTGAAACCCTCAAACTGATTGTTGGATGGAGGGATGGGCCCAGCTAAGGCATCAATCTCATTAGAAGACGACTCCTTTTTTTTCCCCCTCTCTCTTTCTTTTTTTATTGTTTTTCAATTTTAATCTTTTTACACTACCATTTATAAAAATTAATTATCTTTGTACTGTAGTGAATTTAGTATGAAAATTGAATTGAATTTAAGTTCAGTATTGCATTTAATATTCAGAAATAGTATCTATGTACATTGTATGATTCTATACATATTCTGACTTGTCATACACAGTTCATGCTGTATTTATGTGACAAATATAAATATATTATTATTATTATTATTATTATTATTATTATTATAATATTCTAAATGAATTGCTTCTATACAATTAGAGACTAGAGTGACCATCAAAACAGAAAATATTTATTTTAACAATGATATTTAATGAATTTGGTAACATTTTTACTATATAATTTTAAAACACCAAATATACTTGAAAAAAGTAATGTACTTATGTTTCTGGGATGATGAAACTCTTGTTGCTCTGTTTTTTTGTCCAGTTTCTCTTATCCATTGGGAAAATGCTGAGATGGCCCATGATCTATTGATTATAGACATAATACATGTAGCTTCTTTATGCACATGTTTTGTTGAGCTCTCCTTTTACAAGTTATGGTAAGACCGGCAATGGGAAAGTGGGTTGTGTCTTTGTTAGCAGAACTATTAAATCAAAATTGAAGTTTGTTTACCAGTGTAAATAAGTATTCTATAACTTGGGAGCAAACATTTCTCGTTTTCAAATGTTGCTATCTTTACCCTGTTGGTATTATTATTAATCATCATTCAACTCTGTGTAGAAAAAGGGTGGGGAAGGGATTCTGGAACTAAAAAAAAATTGCACAGATTATATTTCTCCCCCAAGGTTCACATTTAGTTTTTACTGTTTTTTGTCAAAAATAAATAAAAAAATTAAACCAGTCATTAATTTGAAGATCTGTACTATCTCTGGACAAATCAAATGATACCTTTAATCTTAGGTTTCTGCACTTGAATTGCAAAGTAAATAAGCAGTATCATTAATGTCATTATGTACTGCAGGATGAAAGACCTCAGGCCTGTCTGTGATTAATAAGAAAAATTATTGAAGTAGATTCACCACAGTAGTTTGATAAGTTAATAATAATTTTGTATGGCTTCAATTGTTGTCGAAAATATTTATAAACAAATGTTAAACTAAATAAATTTTAAATGTAGTTTCCTGAAAACTGTTCACTGAAGAAATAGAATATTTTATAATTTTTATTTGCGAAAAGTTTTGTTTCCAATTCTTCTATAATCAATGAATGTTCATTGTTTTCACATTTCATATATTTTCTACTTACAAGAAAGAGCTGTTAAATTTTCTTGAGGTTATTTATTATTTTCCTTGTAAGAGCCAAATATTTTAATTTTCAGTGAAGTTCCATATCTGCTTCCATTACAATAATTTTTTTTTTTTTTCTTTTTTTCTTTTTTTTTTTCATGAGGAAATCCAGGATCTTCAGGAGCTTCCTGTCCCTCACAAGATGTTGAGGTGACATCAAAAGTTAAGACAGGTGCAAGCACTGGTAGATCCAGGTGGCCTAGAGTCCTAGAGTTTTCATTTACCTTCCTTTATTTGGCAAAATTTATTTATGTTTGAATTATGTAATTATTTAAACAATAATATTGTATAGTATCATATCTACAGTACATAAATAATATACAATATAATAACAAATATGTTTATTATTTAAGAAAATTCTACAATGCCCCCCTCCCAAATGATTGGCTGGATCCTCCCCTAGGTGCAAGACAGCAAGGTGGACAAAGGTGCCTGACAGACAAACAGTAACTCTAAGGCACTCTAACATTCGTAATGAATATATTTTTAATATAACCAACTGGGGGTCGAAGCTGACTAGGGCCTTGGTGGGATAAGCCGATGCCCATAGGCTTATACCGTTAAATACCACAGACACCCCCCTGTAATGGGGTACTCCGACAGAAGAGCGATTGAGAAGAGCAGTGAAGATCGGGGTATAGTCAGTAAGTCCGTTCTCTCTCCTCCTCGTGGTGGCCCCTGGGTACTCTCTGAGGTAAAACTCTCAGAGTAGCTAATGAGAGACGGGCAAGGGCGGGTCTCCGGCGCCTTAAAACGGGAGCTTTTGGGCTAAGGGAAGGAAAATCCTGACAGAAAACCAAGGGGGGAGGGGGGCCTCCGGAGGTGTAGTGAAACCAGCCTCCCTAGAGGAAGGACACCTCAATTAAAAATCCGGTCCTCCAGGGTGGGGGTTGAGAGTCGGGCCAGCTCCTCGTCTCTCATAAAAACATACCAATGCTAAAAAGCCTAATCAAGGAACAAAGCCGGACCTGAAATATAAACGACGACAAGGCAATCGAAAAAGGACAATGCAATTTGGAACATGGAATGTACAAGGCATTAACACAAAATGCTTACAAGTTTTCAAGGAGTGAAGCAGATTACATCTAGATGTGGCAGTACTCACTGAAACAAAAAAGAAAGGACAGGGAAGTGAAATCCAAGAACAATATATCCATTTCTACAGTGGGGTAGATAAAAATCAGAGAGCAAAATGTGGGGTTTCTATCGCAGTCCATAACAAGTATAAAAAATATATTACAAATTGGGAAGCCATTTCTCCCAGAATAGTAAAAGTGGAAATGAAATTATATA
Source organism: Acheta domesticus (assembly GCA_031308135.1). NCBI lineage: Eukaryota > Metazoa > Arthropoda > Insecta > Orthoptera > Gryllidae > Acheta > Acheta domesticus. The sequence continues at coordinate 103,464,329 of JAHLJT010002406.1, read as the reverse complement.
GTCTACGTGTGGTAATTGTAGGAGTGTACGCCCCAACTGATGATGCTAATGTGCAACTTAAAGATGATTTTATGCAGGAATTGACAATGGCATTAAGTGAAATTAGTGACCGGAAAGAAATTTTTATGATGGGCGACTTTAATGCACGAATTGGCAAAAAAGTAGGTGATAAGATTGTGGGACCTTATGGGGAGGATACTCTTAATGATAACGGAGAATGCCTAATTGAAATCTGTAATCAGTTCTCTCTCCATATAACAAATGGATTCTTTCAACATCAAGATATACACAAAAAAACATAGTTTCAACCAAGAAGAAATTTATCATCAATTATAGATTACGTGGTGGTAAAACAGCAAAAGAAAGCTAAAATTCTAGATACAAGGGTGTATAGGGGAGCAGATTCTGGCTCAGATCATTATCTATTAAGATCCTCTGTCCTTTTTAAGTATGTAAATTATGTAGATGAAGATCGTAGACAAGAAAATAGTATTCCCAAACAGAATATTTTTAATGTATATAAGCTTCAGAATGCTTCAACAAGGTTTAAATATCAATTATATGTAGCTCAAGGTATAAGTACCATGCCAATGGGAAATGCCAACCTAATGTACCAAAATCTTAAAAACATTTTAAAGAATTCTGCAGAATTAACTATCGGCACCAAAGGAAAGGTACAGAAAAGATGTGAATGGTGGAATGAGGAACTCGAGGAAATGAGAGGAACGAGGAACTCGAGGTAAAGAAAAGAGAAAAGCTTACGAAAGGTGGTTGTCTACAGGATGTTATCAAGATAGACAAATATATGTAAGATGCAGAGTAGAGGTTAAAAGAAATGTGTCTAGAATAAAAAATGAATACTGGCGAAATAGATGTACAGAAGTAAGTAAACTAATGGGGAGTACAAGATCAAGAGAAGCTTGGAAATTTGTCAATACAGTCCGGAAGAATAAAAAAGAGCATTGGAAAGTGGATCCAATAGGCTTGGAAAAATGGAAAAGCTACTACGAACATTTACTAACTGAGAATAGAACAGAGTATATGAACATTTCATATGAAACTCATGAAACTGAGGAAAATGTTCCACAAATAACAACAAGGGAAGTCAGTAAGGCCCTCATGGCAATGAAAAGTGGTAGAGCTCCGGGACCTGGAGGTATCCCAATTGAATTAATTAAAACTGCCCCTTCAAGTGCCTTAGATTTCATGGCACAGATCTTCAATAAATGCTTGGAAGGAGATTTAGTTCCCGAAGAATGGAAAATGGCACACATTTCATCTATTTATAAAAAAGGCAACAAGAATGAATGTGAAAATTATAGGGGCATTAGTGTTACCAGTACAATTGGGAGACTGTATGGCCGGATATTAAGGGAAAGATTGGAAATAGAGATGGAGGAAATGGAGGAACAGAGCGGTTTTTGCGCAGGGAAATCTTGCATTGATAACATATTCTGTCTAAAACAAATTATTGAAAAACGAATGAGTGTAGGCAGAGAGATTCATATAGTATTTGTGGATCTGAGAAAAGCATTTGACTTGGTACCCCTATCCAAACTGTGGGATACTATGGTAGAAGAGAAAATAAATAGAGTATATATATATATATATATGCTATAAAGCGTCTATATGCAAATTGTCAAAGCTGCGTAAAAATTGGTGCAAATAGTTCATTAGCTTTTAAAATAAATAAAGGCCTAAGGCAAGGTTGTTGTATTTCCCCAACTCTATTTAAAATGTACATTAAACGAGTTCTTCACACATGGAAAAGAAAATGTAAGGGCATGGGAATACCTATTGCTGGAGATTTCCTATATACATTGATGTATGCAGATGACCAAGTGGTCTTGGCCAGTGACGAGGATGATATCCACTACATGACTCGAAAATTAATTGAAGAATATGAAAAGTGGGGACTTGAAATTAATACATCTAAAACAAAATATATGGTAGTGGGAGGAAATGGCCAGGATCTGTTAACCCATAGGGGTGTCATTAAATGTGTAAAGGAATTCAACTATCTGGGTGAAACCTTAACAAGTGATGGTCGTGATAGCAAAGATGTTTTAAACAAAACGAACAGAGGTAGGCAAGTAATAAGATCTTTACATCCATTGATATGGAATTCAAACGTAAAAAGAAAGACAAAAATTACATTGTATAAAACAATTGTTGAAAGTCTATTCACATATGGAGCTGAGTTATGGACTATTAATGCCAGGGATAGAAGTAGGATTCAAGGAACAGAAATGGAATACTGGAGGCGGTGTTGTCAGGTTACAAGAAAGGAAAAAATGAAAAATCAAAGAATAAAAGAAATAATGAAACCTGGAAAATCAACCTTAGAACTCATAGAAACAAAGGCTTTGCTATGGTATGGGCATTTAAGAAGGTTGGACAGTGAGCAACTGCCAAAGATGATGTGGGAATACCATCCTGAAGAAAGCAGATATAGAGGAAGACCAAGAAGGAAGTGGGAGGAAGATATAAGATCAATGATGGCGGCGAGAGATTTAGAAGATGATGCTTGGGAAGATCGAAAGAAATGGAGATTAGGCAGTGAGAAACGGCGACAGCTGTAGAATACTCGCTTTACTACTACTACTACCAACTGTAGTTATAGGAATCAACACTTTTGGTTTATTACATCAATAGTTTGTTATATTTAATAATCCCTAACTACAGGAAGTTTTCGACTATCATTAGGGTTATCATTTCAGAGATACTTCTGTCAAATATCCAGTGACTGCAAATTTAACATTTTAACATTTCATGATTTCATCACACTTTGTTTTACATTGACCAGTCTCAATGTCTTAGTGCAGTTTTTTTTTCATCCTTCAATGTTACTTGCACTTTGGAGTACTTCCTTGATTTCATTATATTCTTTACCATCACATTTTTATTTTGCTGTTCTGAGGTCCCATTCAGCAGATTCACATTGTCCTAGTTGGATTTGTATTCAGCAATTTTCAGCTTGTGAATGTCCACTTTCATGAAGTACTAGGGCTGAACATATCTCATAACTGCCAATGATGCGCTGAAGCAATTCCCTCAGTGACATAATTGTTTTTCAATAATTACAAAAAGAAATATGACATAAAAAATTTTCCTTTGCAAATATTTGGGATGAACTTGGACCCCACCTGGTTTTTGGAAGGTTAAAAGAACCATTCTACATTGGATTTCATTTTTGGTGAACTCAGTAATATACGTACAAATTGTCAAAAGTTGAAACTGATTTTAAATAATAAAATAATTAAAAAATTAAAATCTTCTTCTTCTTCACTTCACGGGTTAGGGGGATTCCTTGTTCCGGCTTCATAACAGCATCTCTGTTGTGGACGGCCAATGTCCCTTCTTCCCCTTGGTTTGTACAGAAAGGCATGTCGGGGGATCCTTTTGCCAGACATTCTTTCTAAGTACTGTACCCATTGTGATCTATATTCATTTATTTTTTCATTAATAGAAAATATGTTAAGTTCCTGTCTTATATCTTAATTTTTTATTTTATCCATTAAGGTGCAGCGTTTTACTCTCCAGAGAAATTTCATTTCACAGGCTTGTATCTTCATTTTATCTTGTTTTCTTATTGTCCATGATTCACACCCTTAAATCAGTTGTGGTACTGCCATGACTTTATAAAATTTTAATAGTGTCTCTTTCATGGTCTTATTGCAGAGATATATATATTAATTGTTCCATAAGTATGTTGGAAATGTAGTTTTGTTTTCATATCACCACTGTAGTTATATGTGATATCATAGCCCAAATAATTAAAATGTTTTACTTGCTCTATTACTTTATCTTCTATTGTTATTTTACTTCTGATAGGATATTTGCCTCCGAATGCCATCACTTTAGTTTTAGATAATGAGAGACAATATGGTTTGCATATTCTAGTTGGTACAAGGATTTTTGCAGATTTATTTCGTTATCTTCTGTAATTATATGGTCATCAGCATACAGAAGAGATTGTAGAGGTGTATTTAGGTTTATCCAAATACTTGGTTCATTTAAAATTTCCTATTCTCTTATAATGTTGTCAATATAAATATTAAACAAAGTGGGGGACAAGCTGCACCCTTGTCATACACCTCTGTTTATTTCTATCTCTTCAAACATTTTGTTCCCAACTTGTAAATTAATGCTTGTTTTGTGATAGAGGGATTTAATAACTTCTATCAAGTGGAGAGGATAGCCCCTTTCACAGAGTCTGCCAGAGAATTTCACAAGTAACTCTATCTAATGCTTTCTCATAATCTATAAAAGCTATGTGGGTCTCTGAATTGAACTCTTGTCTCTTTTCTGTTATTTGGTTTATGGTAAACACATTATCTGTGCACAATCTTCCTTGCCTAAAACCACTTTGTTCTTCCAATAGCAGTGTATCTGAGATTGCTGTGAGCCGTTTATTTTTGTACAAACTTTATAAGTGTTGTTCAAACATGCTTATTCCTCTGTAATTCTGTGGCTGGCTTCTATTTCCTTTCTTAAAAAGAGATATTGAAAATTAAAATAAATTACATAATATTAAATTCCTGCAATTATGTTTCTCAACTTTAAGAACAGTAAATTAAATTACATTAAATTAAATTACTTTTCAAAATAAACATTTATTTAGATCAAAAAATCTTTGGGGGTGATTGTAACCCCAAACCTCTCCTCCACGATCTATACCACTGGTACAATACTACCATTAAAGTAATATTTTCAGTCATGTAATTTAATAATTTAATAATTCAACTTTTGTATGCATAACTTTCTTTCAGTTCTCAAGTAATTTCATTTTACACAAGAATTTACACAGAATCCCACAATCATATCCTATAGATTTATTTTCATCTTTATCTTAAATCAAAACAACTTTCAAGTTTTGGAAAAAAAATGCAAATAGCTCTCTTAATGTTATATTTGAGAAATAAAATATGGACCATATTCACGATTTTCCCCTGCATCGCTAGATCAAAGGTGTTGAGTGATTTTATAGTTAAGATTTAACTTGTTATTTTGACGGCAACAAGTATTATGTTCATTTTATTAAATTTGTATTAAACAAATTCTGATTTTGGCTTTCAAATATAATTGAGATCAGGTAATTTTTAACATTCTTGTACATACTTACGTACTATATATGAGCAAAATAATGTATGTAGACTGAAGAAAGTTATGTAATGTTGCAGAAAATTTATTTTAAGATTTTTAATGAACATACCTACATGTTTTGGGGACCCCTGATGTTGAGAAAATGTTTTTTTATAAAAAATATCCATCAGTTTGAGAACAAGGTATTATTTTCATGAGAAAATACCGGTATAATACCTTTAAATAGAGGTATTTTACCGGTATAGACGTCGAATAAAGGTAAAATACCTCTAAAAACACCGGTATTTGACGTCTTATACCGGTATTTTTTAAGGTATTTGGAATAAAGGTATAATAGAGGTAAAGGTATTTCTATACCGGTATAAATACCTTTACCACCATTATTTCGGTATTCGGTCCCTGTTTAAGAGATCAAGAGGATGAGATCTGCACAATCTTCTTAACTCTTGGCTGTTGTCGCGTATGTTCAGTATTAGGTAATAAAGGTGATGTTTTCGGCTTTTGTAATATTTTTCGAAACTGAAATTGACTGCTTGGTATATTGAGAGTATAATGAAGTCATTGCGCAATGTTTTATTTAAAACAAACCACGGGGCATAAGCGAGCAACCTTTCGACAACAGAATTCATTAAGAAAAATCATTGCCTTCAATATTGTAGTTCTAGGAAAGGTACCTCCGAAAATAATTTTCAACGCTTACAATTCTCGGAGAATCAGAAATTTTACACGAAAATTGAACTTGCACCATTCACTTGAGCGTCTGTTAGGTTATACCAGGACAAAGTTTAATCCAAAAATTGGAGCGAATTTTCAGACAAATTAGAACTAGTGGTGCTGCAGAATGGCACAGACATTCCCGTATTACTTTCCTATTTCTTTGGGTCTCGGCTAGTTACTCGGACTTTACACATACTCATGACAGCTGCCATCTATCGCCGCCCTAACTATATTTTCTGACACTTTTTCTTTATTTTTTTTGGTTTCGTAGTAGCAGAACGGAAATATTATTTTAAGAACGGTAAAACCTCATATTAAAAGACAATTTTCTTTGAAAAATATGGAGCCATTTTTACGAATATGGCATTTTGACGCTACTGTTATTGCAAAACTCGAAGATCTTTTTCGCACGAATCGTTTGTGATTTCGAAAACCTTCATTAGAAGTCATTCGAAGAACTTTAACTCACAAATACAATTGTGTTTACAAATTCCTGGAAATGTGCGTGTTGACGGTGTAAGTTACCTTTCAAAAAAATACATTTGTGTAATTTTTGAAAAAACAAAAATGTAACACTACGTCATATTAAAGAGTGTAATTAGCACAATCCGCTCGGTACGTTTGAAGAAAAAAATTGTTGCAGAAAATGGCATTTGAGCGTTTCTGAAAATTCGGAATTTTAAGCGAGTTTTCACAGAAAACGGTTGCGTTTCTTGAGAAACTTTACTTGACATTATTTAAAGCACATGTACTCGTAAATATAATAATATGAGCAAATCGCCGCTAGTGTAAATATTAACAACAAGGGAGAGACAAGTCAAACAATTACATTTTTGCAATCTTTTAAAAAACAAACAAAAGAATAGACTAATGTGTGGTGTTTACGTTATCTCATAGAGCACATTTGGCATTTCATATTTAGTCATTTCCAATCGAAAAAACGAAACCCCGAACTTGGTCACAGCGTAAGATTTCCTTTAGCTGTATTTCTTCTCGTGACATCAGTGTGAACAGGAATGCAACGCATCGACAATTTTTGTTTTACGTGCTCGAGTCATCGAGACAAGGAACCAAAAGCCAACTGAAGCAGGAGAGGTGTCACATTGGCACCCAAGGCCCTGGGACCAGGGATGTCTTAATCCGTCGGAATTGGAATGGCGTTTGTGAATTATGATATTCAACATGCTAAAATTCTGGATTGTATGTGCGGGTTTTTGGTATATTGAAAACCCGTGTGTCAGAGGCTCTGAATGCGCCCTGGCCGGCGCGAATCCTTTCAACTGCCGATATTCTCAGTAATAGTCTACTTACATTCCTGGTGTGAGTTGGGAGTGCCGAATATGGCTGATGATTTATAGAGATAGCAATTCGCTAATGGAGTATAAATATTAAAATGGAGGTTTTACAATTTTACAATTCGGAGTGAATTTGGAGGATCGAACAATGAGAGCATTTTGATATTTTTGAATATTTGTTTTATTTAAATATTTAATGTTTTATTAACATCTTTTTATATTTCTTATGTACGATAACTTACAATAAGGCATGCTCTTATTTGTCTGCATCGATTCAAATGACTCCACAGTTTGACCCGAATAGTTTCTATTGCGCCTACCTTTGGAAACAATTAATAGAGTGGATAGTTCCGAATTTGCTATTTTACTGGTCAGAAAATTTCTTTTCAGTGGTTGCGTCAACTGTCAGTTTTGTATCTTGATGTTGAATTTCATTATCGAAAGCGTTCGGGCAAGTAGATTGTTCTAATTCTTGGTAGTACTTTTTACACATTAGGACAATTTAAAAATCGTTTAACTGAACCCATATTCCTTTTGATAAATGTTCCTTCATTTCAATTCTACTCTAACCGATATATTTTACTTAATACAGTGGGTAGCAATATTAGACTGTGGAAGCTTTATCAATGTAAGTGTAGAAATTATAACATTACACCAAGATAAAGACTACTTATAGCTATGCCACGAGTGTTGCATATACTTATTTCTGTGTATTGAAATGAGAACGTAATATAAAATAATAATTCTCAGTCATCTTCCTATAGTGAACATGATAAACTACTTTCAATCAGTATTCAGTTTTAAGTAAAGTTTGGCTTAAATAAGGTTTTGAGTCTCAAGATCCAAAAAACCTGTCAATTTTTAGAAGGGCAGTACACATATCGTTGATTCCCGTATGCCCGTTAAGTCCTAAACGTTTACATTAACATGTCACATTAAATAAAACAACGCATAGGGCCGAAAAGGGATTTATTTAGAAGATTAGATAAAATAAACATTTTCAAGATCGTTTTCTAATTCCAAACCGTAATATATATGAATGCAAGCGACTTGCACCACTTGTCCATCTCTTAGGACCGAAAATTTCTTTCTAATGATATCTACACTGTAGCAGCATCCAACGACGATCTCAATTTTTACTTCTTCTTCGAAATGAATGAATTCCAGATCGTAGGTCATCAAGTTTCGGGAGTCAGCCCCGTAGTGGCTGGCCGCGCGGCGCCTGCGCAGAGCCCGCGGGAGCAGTGGGAAGCGCGCAAATCGGCGCCACCCGCGCCCGCCGCCACTCTCCGCCGCGACGTGACCACGCTCCTCCCCTTCAACGTCTGCAAATCCCCAAACAACTCTCTTAGACTCCACAGACCCCTTTCTGCCCCTACTTCCTGTTTATTCGGCACGTGTGTTCTCGCTCCTGCAAGGGCCCAAACGACGGCCTGCAGAGCGTGATTTAAAACTAGTGAATGGTGTGGGATCAGAAAAAACTCTTGCTCCCATAAATCCGCCCGTCCTCTTTCGAAGAGTCCGGATGTTGCAGTTAGAGGTCTCCAATGTGTGTGTGTGTGTGTGTGTGTGTGTGTACTTGCCATCGTCCCGTCCACCAGTCGCGCAACCCAGGAGTGCGCACTTGCGCAGGTTGCGCATGCAGCGCCTTATACGCGCGATGAGCCCCATGCTCTGTCAGCTTAGGAAGCTCTCTCCCCTCTCTCTAAGCTTCCTCAGCTCTCGCGTGTCTAAGGAACGGCGCTACACTGCCCAGTTGTTGCTTCAGCCAACAATGCGGCTCCAGAGACAACGGAAAGCCAAATGCGCCATCGTTCAATGTAACATCTACTAACCCTATTTCTATTCATTGTGATGTAATAGAATTATTTAAATTTTGTCGACTCGGAAAAAGACTGAAGGATCTCCTGTGATGTGAGGGAAGATTAAAAGATGTAACTAAAATTCGTTGCTTGATTACTCGAGTGCAATTACATGTTATGTGACAGTCTGTTTTTCAAAATTTACAAAAATTGCTACTTCATCTTTTGTGACAAAATTGTTTTTTGGATAGGGTGAAGAACGTTCTTTTTAGGTATTGTCCGTGGAGTGGTTTGTTTCTCCACGATTTCTTTAACATTTTTTGTGGCTCACACTTCATGTTTAGCAGCATCAGAAGTTCAGTGTCTGTGTTATTCGACGTGTCTTGCCTAGTTTTCTTCGCAATGCTTCTTGCTACACTAACAATGCCTCTGTTTCCCATTCTTCGGTCAGATTTCATGACCTGCCTCATTAGAGGGTCATCTTGATGGCTGACTACATACTTCCCCAGCCCGACTATTGCGTTGTGCCAGGAGGCCTCAATTTGTCTGATGCCTCTTCCTCCTTTCTTACGTGACACATAAAGTCTATGTATATCAGCTCGAGCGTGGGAAACATGATGCATTGTTAGCAGTTTTCTGGTTTTTCGATCCATGGTGCGAATTTCTTGCTCAGTCCAGTCCACTAGTCCAAAACTGTATTCGGCTACAGGTACCGCCAAACTACCTATTGCAGATATTTTATTCCTGGAATTCAGAGCGGACTGCGGGACCAGTCTCACTCTCTTATAATACTCCCTACGAATTCTCTCTTTCATTCTGTCGTTCGAGATGGTTTCACATTCTTCAATGCCCAGATATTTGTAAGTATTACCTGGCTCAAGATCTTGAATCACTGTATGCGTATCAATTTCAATGTTCTCAGACGTTGTGAGTTTCCCTCTTTTTAAATTGATTTTTGCACACTTGTCAAGACCAAATTTCATGCAGATGTCATTGCTAAAGTCATTCACGACAGACAGCATTTGGGAGAGAATCGCTTCATTCTTAGCAAACACTTTCAGGTCATCCATGTAAAACAAATGTGATACTGGCCTTTCATAACCATGGAGCTTCAAACCAAAGTCAGCTTGCGACAACTGTCGCGATAGTGGGATTAAACTAATGCAAAACAGCAGAGGGGATAGTGAATCTCCTTGAAAAATACCCCTGTTAATCTGAATACTTCTGGTTTCTACTGCTTCCTTTCCGCTGTGTATTAGTAACCTGGTACTCCACTACTTCATACTAGCCTTGCAAAATTCAGTAAGTGTAGGATGAAATCGATAGATCTCCAGGGTCTTCAAAATCCAATCGTGTGGGACACTATCAAAGGCCTTTTTGGTAGTCAATCCAAGCCATGCTGAAATTGCGTTTGCGTTTCTTTACATCATTCAAAATGACTTTATTGAGTAGCAAGATTTCCTTACAGCCATAAGAGCCTTTACGACATCCTTCTTGTTCAGCTGGCATTAGATGATTCTTATCTAGATGTGTGTACATTTTGTCAGCTATGCCTGCAGTGATAACTTTGTACAGTTCTGGCAGACAAGTAATTGGCCTGTAGTTCTTCGCCAAACTGCTGTCACCCGCTTTGGGTAGCAAATACGTGATGCCGCCTGTGAGCCATTCCGCGAGTTCCTTTGGGTTTTTAAAATTTTATTAACAGCCTTTGCTAGATGATAATGTATTGCTGTTAATTTCTTAATCCAATAAATCTGGATCTTATCAATCCCGGGGAACTTCCAGTTCCCCATGTTCTTAATTGCTTGGAAGAGGTCCTCTTCCGAGAATTGGTGAACATCTTCCACTGTTTCTACAAGTTCATCGGCAGCATCAAGTTCAGATTGAAGCCAAGATGCGTCTTTGTTGTAGGATCTGCTCTCCTCCCAGATTCCTGCCCAAAATGCTTCGACGTCATCTTTTGAAGGAGTAACAGTTTTGCCATTCGGTTTTTGAGTCAGATTGCGATAGAATCTCTTCGCGTCTGTATCAAACAACCGGTTCTGTACAAGGAAATCTAATCTACGTTTGAAGCTTATTATTATTATTATCATTATTATTATTATTATCCTCATCATCATCAATTATATTTGACCCATAGCGCAGCAGTCAAAAGATATGAAAATAATTCACCACAATGTGTGATTTGCAAGGAACTTTTGAGGTTTTTTGCGAGCATTTCCCAGGGTTCTAATACACAGTAATTATTTCTCAATTAATTTTTTCGCTTCAATATAGCGCGGAAAATATACTAATAAATTCATTTACGGTAGTCGGTTCTTTTCTGATTTTTCGTAATTTTTTCCTTTCAGATAATATCGTTAAGTTCACGAAAGAACAAAACTAAAAAAACACGGTTTTGTCTGTGCAGAGGGTTCGGTACTTGGACAGGGGCTAAGAAATGTTTGTGTCAGAGTTATAGTGTAAGTGTTCTTAAGTCATTTGCTTTCAGGGAACGTTTTACCACCATCGAAGGTACCCTTTCAAGCACAAATTCCACGACAACTACTCGTGTAAATGGAAAATACAGCGTCATAGAGCTTCGAAATCGAGACACCGATTCCGTGCGGTCGATACTCGAGTACCTGCTCGGTTTTCACGAGCGAGGCGATCCGCCACCCACATGCTTCGGCCGCTGGTTTTCAAACAACGAGCACCCGTGGTGTCTTAAGATGAAAGAAACAAATTTCTTCCAATAACGACAAATGAAGAGTTTAGATGGAGCGTCGCTTCAGTCGTCAGGGGGCGGTCTGGGAAGCTGCTGCGTTCCAATGAAGTAGTTCCAGCACGTATTCATAGGCAAATTATTATTTCTCTCTGTAAGGCAGTCGGCGGATTTTGAGAAAACAACAAATTATCTCGAGTGCGGGGCGTTTGAAATGTACTGTTGGTTCATCCCAAAGAAAGGTTATAGTTGTGGAAATGCCAGATTAGACGCCAAATTCGAATTAATTTGGGTGCCCATGCGGAAACAAAACTGGTACATGATCTTTTTTGAGGAGACATTTTCTAGGACAAAAATCTTAATCTTCAGTTATGTAGTTTTCAAATGTTGCAATTTTGCAATTTTCCAAAGTAGAGAGAGTTCGTCAGCAATGAAACTTGCGCAAGTTTTATTCCGGCCTTCGATTCATACGACGAGAAAATGTAAGCAGAATTTACGAGCAGATTTTGAAAAAAATATGTGCTAAACATATTTAAAATGTTTCTATATTTCAAACGCAAAATTACACGAAATCTACTCATACTTTCGAAACGTTGAGCGTGATCAAATTTCAAGGTCTGTCATTCAACAATTTTTATACGTATTTTAACCTGCAATTTCTTACAACATCGGAACAATCTTTTCACAAAGTTTTGCTACGCCATGTGAAGGAACTGGGCATTCACAGTCTTTCTTGGATACATTTTCTGTAATAAACGAATATAAATAGTATACACTAATAATGTAACATCACAAGACAAATAACATATTTGTCGGGGACGGTCGTGTATGTTGCATTTAACGATCGTACCTATTTAAGAGATCAAGAGGATAAGATCTGCACAATCTTCTTAACTCTTGGCTGTTGTCGCGTATGTTCAATGTTAGGTAATAAAGGTGATGTTTTCGGCTTTTGTAATATTTTTCGAAACTGAAATTGACTGCTTGGTATATTGAGAGTATAATGAAGTCATTGCGCAATGTTTTATTTAAAACAAACCACGGGGCATAAGCGAGCAACCTTTCGACAACAGAATTCATTAAGAAAAATCATTGCCTTCAATATTGTAGTTCTAGGAAAGGTACCTCCGAAAATAATTTTCAACGCTTACAATTCTCGGAGAATCAGAAATTTTACACGAAAATTGAACTTGCACCATTCACTTGAGCGTCTGTTAGGTTATACCAGGACAAAGTTTAATCCAAAAATTGGAGCGAATTTTCAGACAAATTAGAACTAGTGGTGCTGCAGAATGGCACAGACATTCCCGTATTACTTTCCTATTTCTTTGGGTCTCGGCTAGTTACTCGGACTTTACACATACTCATGACAGCTGCCATCTATCGCCGCCCTAACTATATTTTCTGACACTTTTTCTTTACTTTTTTTGGTTTCGTAGTAGCAGAACGGAAATATTATTTTAAGAACGGTAAAACCTCATATTAAAAGACAATTTTCTTTGAAAAATATGGAGCCATTTTTACGAATATGACATTTTGACGCTACTGTTATTGCAAAACTCGAAGATCTTTTTCGCACGAATCGTTTGTGATTTCGAAAACCTTCATTAGAAGTCATTCGAAGAACTTTAACTCACAAATACAATTGTGTTTACAAATTCCTGGAAATGTGCGTGTTGACGGTGTAAGTTACCTTTCAAAAAAATACATTTGTGTAATTTTTGAAAAAACAAAAATGTAACACTACGTCATATTAAAGAGTGTAATTAGCACAATCCGCTCGGTACGTTTGAAGAAAAAAATTGTTGCAGAAAATGGCATTTGAGCGTTTCTGAAAATTCGGAATTTTAAGCGAGTTTTCACAGAAAACGGTTGCGTTTTTTGAGTAACTTTACTTGACATTATTTAAAGCACATGTACTCGTAAATATAATAATATGAGCAAATCGCCGCTAGTGTAAATATTAACAACAAGGGAGAGACAAGTCAAACAATTACATTTTTGCAATCTTTTAAAAAACAAACAAAAGAATAGACTAATGTGGTGTTTACGTTATCTCATAGAGCGCATTTGGCATTTCATATTTAGTCATTTCCAATCGAAAAAACGAAACCACGAACTTGGTCACAGCGTAAGATTTCCTTTAGCTGTATTTCTTCTCGTGACATCAGTGTGAACAGGAATGCAACGCATCGACAATTTTTGTTTTACGTGCTCGAGTCATCGAGACAAGGAACCAAAAGCCAACTGAAGCAGGAGAGGTGTCACATTGGCACCCAAGACCCTGGGACCAGGGATGTCTTAATCCGTCGGAATTGGAATGGCGTTTGTGAATTATGATATTCAACATGCTAAAATTCTGGATTGTATGTGCGGGTGTTTGGTATATTGAAAACCCGTGTGTCAGAGGCTCCGAATGCGCCGTGGCCGGCGCGAATCCTTTCAACTGCCGATATTCTCAGTAATAGTCTACTTACATTCCTGGTGTGAGTTGGGAGTGTCGAATATGGCTGATGATTTATAGAGATAGCAATTCGCTAATGGAGTATAAATATTAAAATGGAGGTTTTACAATTTTACAATTCGGAGTGAATTTGGAGGATCGAACAATGAGAGAATTTTGATATTTTTGAATCTTTGTTTTATTTCAATATTTAATGTTTTATTAACATCTTTTTATATTTCTTATGTACGATAACTTACAATAAGGCATGCTCTTATTTGTCTGCATCGATTCAAATGACTCCACAGTTTGACCCGAATAGTTTCTATTGCGCCTACCTTTGGAAACAATTAATAGAGTGGATAGTTCCGAATTTGCTATTTTACTGGTCAGAAAATTTCTTTTCAGTGGTTGCGTCAACTGTCAGTTTTGTATCTTGATGTTGAATTTCATTATCGAACGCGTTCGGGCAAGTAGATTGTTCTAATTCTTGGTAGTACATTTTACACATTAGGACAATTTAAAAATCGTTTAACTGAACCCATATTCCTTTTGATAAATGTTCCTTCATTTCAATTCTACTCTAACCGATATTTTTTACTTAATACAGTGGGTAGCAATATTAGACTGTGGAAGCTTTATCAATGTAAGTGTAGAAATTATAACATTACACCAAGATAAAGACTACTTATAGCTATGCCACGAGTGTTGCATATACTTATTTCTGTGTATTGAAATGAGAACGTAATATAAAATAATAATTCTCAGTCATCTTCCTATAGTGAACATGATAAACTACCTTCCATCAGTATTCAGTTTTAAATAAAGTTTGGCTTAAATAAGGTTTTGAGTCTCAAGATCCAAAAAACCTGTCAATTTTTAGAAGGGCAGTACACAGATCGTTGATTCCCGTATGCCCGTTAAGTCCTAAACGTTTACATTAACATGTCACATTAAATAAAACAACGCATAGGGCCGAAAAGGGATTTATTTAGAAGACTAGATAAAATAAACATTTTCAAGATCGTTTTCTAATTCCAAACCGTAATATATATGAATGCAAGCGACTTGCACCACTTGTCCATTTCTTAGGACCGAAAATTTCTTTCTAATGATATCTTCACTGTAGCAGCATCCAACGACGATCTCAATTTTTACTTCTTCTTCGAAATGAATGAATTCCAGATCGTAGGTCATCAAGTTTCGGGAGTCAGCCCCGTAGTGGCTGGCCGCGCGGCGCCTGCGCAGAGCCCGCGGGAGCAGTGGGAAGCGCGCAAATCGGCGCCACCCGCGCCCGCCGCCACTCTCCGCCGCGACGTGACCACGCTCCTCCCCTTCAACGTCTGCAAATCCCCAAACAACTCTCTTAGACTCCACAGACCCCTTTCGGCCCCTACTTCCTGTTTATTCGGCACGTGTGTTCTCGCTCCTGCAAGGGCCCAAACGACGGCCTGCAGAGCGTGATTTAAAACTAGTGAATGGTGTGGGATCAGAAAAAACTCTTGCTCCCATAAATCCGCCCGTCCTCTTTGGAAGAGTCCGGATGTTGCAGTTAGAGGTCTCCAATGTGTGTGTGTGTGTGTGTGTGTGTGTGTGTGTACTTGCCATCGTCCCGTCCACCAGTCGCGCAACCCAGGAGTGCGCACTTGCGCAGGTTGCGCATGCAGCGCCTTATACGCGCGATGAGCCCCATGCTCTGTCAGCTTAGGAAGCTCTCTCCCCTCTCTCTAAGCTTCCTCAGCTCTCGCGTGTCTAAGGAACGGCGCTACACTGCCCAGTTGTTGCTTCAGCCAACAATGCGGCTCCAGAGACAACGGAAAGCCAAATGCGCCATCGTTCAATGTAACATCTACTAACCCTATTTCTATTCATTGTGATGTAATAGAATTATTTAAATTTTGTCGACTCGGAAAAAGACTGAAGGATCTCCTGTGATGTGGGGGAAGATTAAAAGATGTAACTAAAATTCGTTGATTGATTACTCGAGTGCAATTACATGTTATGTGACAGTCTGTTTTTCAAAATTTACAAAAATTGCTACTTCATCTTTTGTGACAAAATTTTCCTTTTGGATAGTGTGAAGAACGTTCTTTTTAGGTATTGTCCGTGGAGTGGTTTGTCTCTCCACGATTTCTTTAACATTTTTTGTGGCTCACACTTCATGTTTAGCAGCATCAGAAGTTCAGTGTCTGTGTTATTCGACGTGTCTTGCCTAGTTTTCTTCGCAATGCTTCTTGCTACACTAACAATGCCTCTGTTTCCCATTCTTCGGTCAGATTTCATGACCTGCCTCATTAGAGGGTCATCTTGATGGCTGACTACATACTTCCCCAGCCCGACTATTGCGTTGTGCCAGGAGGCCTCAATTTGTCTGAGGCCTCTTCCTCCTTTCTTACGTGACACATAAAGTCTATGTATATCAGCTCGAGCGTGGGAAACATGATGCATTGTTAGCAGTTTTCTGGTTTTTCGATCCATGGTGCGAATTTCTTGCTCAGTCCAGTCCACTAGTCCAAAACTGTATTCGGCTACAGGTACCGCCAAACTACCTATTGCAGATATTTTATTCCTGGAATTCAGAGCGGACTGCGGGACCAGTCTCACTCTCTTATAATACTCCCTACGAATTCTCTCTTTCATTCTGTCGTTCGAGATGGTTTCACATTCTTCAATGCCCAGATATTTGTAAGTATTACCTGGCTCAAGATCTTGAATCACTATATGCGTATCAATTTCAATGTTCTCAGACGTTGTGAGTTTCCCTCTTTTTAATTTGATTTTTGCACACTTGTCAAGACCAAATTTCATGCAGATGTCATTGCTAAAGTCATTCACGACAGACAGCATTTGGGAGAGAATCGCTTCATTCTTAGCAAACACTTTCAGGTCATCCATGTAAAACAAGTGTGATACTGGCATTTCATCACCATGGAGCTTCAAACCAAAGTCAGCTTGCGACAACTGTCGCGATAGTGGGATTAAACTAATGCAAAACAGCAGAGGGGATAGTGAATCTTCTTGAAAAATACCCCTGTTAATCTCAATACTTCTGGTTTCTACTGCTTCCTTTCCGCTGTGTATTAGTAACCTGGTACTCCACGACTTCATACTAGCCTTGCAAAATTCAATAAGTCTAGGATGAAATCGATAGATCTCCAGGGTCTTCAAAATCCAATCGTGTGGGACACTATCAAAGGCCATTTTGGTAGTCATTCCCAGCCATGCTGAAATTGCGTTTGCGTTTCTTTACATCATTCAAAATGACTTTATTGAGTAGCAAGATTTCCTTACAGCCATGAGAGCCTTTACGACATCCTTCTTGTTCAGCTGGCATTAGATGATTCTTATCTAGATGTGTGTACATTTTGTCAGCTATGCCTGCAGTGATAACTTTGTACAGTTCTGGCAGACAAGTAATTGGCCTGTAGTTCTTCGCCAAACTGCTGTCACCCGCTTTGGGTAGCAAATACGTGATGCCGCCTGTGAGCCATTCCGCGAGTTCCTTTGGGTTTTTAAAATTTTATTAACAGCCTTTGCTAGATGATAATGTATTGCTGTTAATTTCTTAATCCAATAAATCTGGATCTTATCAATCCCGGGGGACTTCCAGTTCCCCATGTTCTTAATTGCTTGGAAGAGGTCCTCTTCCGAGAATTGGTGAACATCTTCCACTGTTTCTACAAGTTCATCGGCAGCATCAAGTTCAGATTGAAGCCAAGATGCGTCTTTGTTGTAGGATCTGCTCTCCTCCCAGATTCCTGCCCAAAATGCTTCGACGTCATCTTTTGAAGGAGTAACAGCTTTGCCATTCGGTTTTTGAGTCAGATTGCGATAGAATCTCTTCGCGTCTGTATCAAACAACCGGTTCTGTACAAGGAAATCTAATCTACGTTTGAAGCTTATTATTATTATTGTTATTTTCCCATTACATCACGACTAAAGATGTTTTGAGTCGGCTGAATATAAGATCTACTCCAGGTTGCAACCAGCTACCTAAGGAGCAGATCCGGTCACTATCAGTGCCTCTACAATACTTTACGCAAAATGTGGGCTGTTCCAAATAAAGCAATTTCTTGCACTTCCCAGTCTTTTGAATTACCTGGGAGTTTAGACAAGTTCTTACTCAAATTTTGCGGAACAAATCCCAGAGCTCCGATAACTATCGGGACGACCTGTGCCTTTACGCCCCACATTCGGCTGATCTCGATTTCCAAACTCTTGTATTTAAGACGTTTCTCTGCCTCCTTGGTAACGACGTTTTGATCGCAAGGTACAGCAACATCGACAAGTAAACACGATTTTTTCGCCAAATCTCGGATAACTATATCCGGTTTGTTTGCCGCTATCGTGCGATCAGTTTGAATTTGTTGGTCGTACAATATCGTACACAATCCAACAGACGTCACCGGTTTTGGTGAGTGTTCGTACCACTTGAGGCATGTGTTTGGAACTTTGAGGGCGGTACAGATCTGCCAGTGGAGGTAGCTACACACCCTGTCATGTCTTTTCAGGTATTCTGTCTTTGCTAGGATTGGACAAGCTGAGACAATATGATCAATGGTTTCTACTTGCTCCTGGCAAATGCGGCATTTATCATCTTGGGAAATTTTGAGAACCGCTTTATCATAATGTCGTGTTCTCAAGGCCTGATCTTGGGCAGCTATTACAAGTGCTTCCGATTCTGGCTTCATCCTTCCCTTTTTAAGCCACATAAATGATTGATCTTTATTGATCTGCACCTTGTCCATTCTTTTTAGGTATTGTCCGTGGAGTGGTTTGTCTCTCCACGTTTTCTTTAACATTTTTTGTGTCTCACACTTCATGTTTAGCAGCATCAGAAGTTCAGTGTCTGTGTTACTCGACGTGTCTTGCCTAGTTTTCTTCGCAATGCTTCTTGCTACACTAACAATGCCTCTGTTTCCCATTCTTCGGTCAGATTTCATGACCTGCCTCATTAGAGGGTCATCTTGATGGCTGACTACATACTTCCCCAACCCGACTATTGCGTTGTGCCAGGAGGCCTCAATTTGTCTGAGGCCTCTTCCTCCTTCCTTACGTGACACATAAAGTCTATGTATATCAGCTCGAGGGTGGGCAACATGATGCATTGTTAGCAGTTTTCTGGTTTTTCGATCCATGGTGCGAATTTCTTGCTCAGTCCAGTCCACTAGTCCAAAACTGTATTCGGCTACAGGTACCGCCAAACTACCTATTGCAGATATTTTATTCCTGGAATTCAGTGCGGACTGCAGGACCAGTCTCACTCTCCTATAATACTCCCTACGAATTCTCTCTTTCATTCTGTCGTTCGAGATGGTTTCACATTCTTCAATGCCCAGATATTTGTAAGTTTTACCTGGTTCAAGATCTTGAATCACAGTGTGCGTATCAATTTCAATGTTCTCAGACGTTGTGAGTTTCCCTCTTTTTAAATTGATTTTTGCACACTTGTCAAGACCAAACTTCATGCAGATGTCATTGCTAAAGTCATTCACGACAGACAGCATTTGGGAGAGAATCGCTTCATTCTTAGCAAACACTTTCAGATCATCCATGTAAAACAAATGTGATACTGGCCTTTCATCACCATGGAGCTTATAACCAAAGTCAGATTGCGACAACTGTCTCGATAGTGGGATCAAACTAATGCAAAACAGCAGAGGGGATAGTGAATCTCCTTGAAAAATACCCCTGTTAATCTCAATACTTCTGGTTTCTACTGCTTCCTTTCCGCTGGGTATTAGTAACCTGGTACTCCACGACTTCATACTAGCCTTGCAAAATTCAGTAAGTCTAGGATGAAATCGATAGATCTCCAGGGTCTTCAAAATCCAATCGTGTGGTACACTATCAAAGGCCTTTTGGTAGTCAATCCAAGCCATGCTCAAATTACGTTTGCGTTTCTTTACATCATTCAAGATGACTTTATTCAGGAGCAAGATTTCCTTACAGCCATAAGAGCCTTTACGACATCCTTTTTGTTCAGCTGGCATTAGATGATTCTTATCTAGATGTCTATACATTTTGTCAGCTATGGCTGAAGTTATAACTTTGTACAGTACTGGCAGACAAGTAATTGGCCTGTAGTTCTTCGCCAAAGAGCTGTCTCCCGCTTTGGGTAGCAAATACGTGATGCCGCGTGTGAGCCATTCCGGGATTTCCTTTGGGTTTTCAAAAATTTTATTAACAGCCTTTGCTAGATGAGAATGTATTGCTGTTAATTTCTTAATCCAATAAATCTGGATCTTATCAATCCCGGGGGACTTCCAGTTTCCCATGTTCTTAATTGCTTGGAAGAGGTCCTCTTCCGAGAATTGGTGAACATCTTCCACTGTTTCTACAAGTTCATCAGCAGCATCAACTTCAGATTGAAGCCAAGATGCGTCTTTGTTGTAGGATCTGCTCTCTTCCCAGATTCCTGCCCAAAATGCTTCGACGTCATCTTTTGAAGGAGTAACAGCTTTGCCATTCGGTTTTTGAGTCAGATTGCGATAGAATCTCTTCGCATCTGTTTCAAACAACCGGTTCTGTACACGGAAATCTATTCTACGTTTGTACCTTCTTATTCGTTGAGCCCATGCCAGATTATTATTATTATTATTATCATTATTATTATTATTATCCTCATCATCATAATTATATTTGACCCATAGCGCAGCAGTCAAAAGATATGAAAATAATTCACCACAATGTGTGATTTGCAAGGAACTTTTGAGGTTTTTTGCGAGCATTTCCCAGGGTTCTAATACACAGTAATTATTTCTCAATTAATTTTTTCGCTTCAATATAGCGCGGAAAATATACTAATAAATTCATTTAGGGTAGTCGGTCCTTTTCTAATTTTTCGTAATTTTGTCCTTTCAGATAATATCGTTAAGTTCACGATAGAACAAAATTAAAAAAACACGGTTTTGTCTGGACAGAGGGTTCGGTACTGAGACAGGGGCTAAGAAATGTTTGTGTCAGAGTTATAGTGTAAGTGTTCTTAAGTCATTTGCTTTCAGGGAACGTTTTACCACTATCGAAGGTACCCTTTCAAGCACAAATTCCACGACAACTACTCGTGTAAATGGAAAATACAGCGTCATAGAGCTTCGAAATCGAGACACCGATTCCGTGCGGTCGATACTCGAGTGCTTGCTCGGTTTTCACGAGCGAGGCGATCCGCCACCCACATGCTTCGGCCGCTGGTTTTCAAACAACGAGCACCCGTGGTGTCTTAAGATGAAAGAAACAAATTTCTTCCAATAACGACAAATGAAGAGTTTAGATGGAGCGTCGCTTCAGTCGTCAGGGGGCGGTCTGGGAAGCTGCTGCGTTCCAATGAAGTAGTTCCAGCACGTATTCACAGGCAAATTATTATTTCTCTCTGTAAGGCAGTCGGCGGATTTTGAGGAAACAACAAATTATCTCGAGCGCGGGGCGTTTGAAATGTACTGTTAGTTCATCCCAAAGAAAGGTTATAGTTGTGGAAATGCCAGATTAGACGCCAAATTCGAATTAATTTGGGTGCCCATGCGGAAACAAAACTGGTACATGATCTCTTTTGAGGAGACATTTTCTAGGACAAAAATCTTAATCTTCAGTTATGTAGTTTTCAAATGTTGCAATTTTGCAATTTTCCAAAGTAGAGAGAGTTCGTCAGCAATGAAACTTGCGCAAGTTTTATTCCGGCCTTCGATTCATACGACGAGAAAATGTAAGCAGAATTTACGAGCAGATTTTGAAAAAAATATGTGCTAAACATATTTAAAATGTTTCTATATTTCAAACGCAAAATTACACGAAATCTACTCATACTTTCGAAACGTTGAGCGTGATCAAATTTCAAGGTCTGTCATTCAACAATTTTTATACGTATTTTAACCTGCAATTTCTTACAACAACGGAACAATCTTTTCACAAATTTTGCTACGGCATGTGAAGGAACTGGGCATTCACAGTCTTTCTTGGATACATTTTCTGTAACAAACGAATATAAATAGTATACACTAATAATGTAACATCACAAGACAAATAACATAATTGTCGGAGACGGTTGTGTATGATGCATTTAACGCGCGCGCCGAACAAACGCGCGCGCCGAAGAAACGCGCGCGCCGAAGAAACGCGCGCGTTGAACAAACGCGCGCGCCGAACAAACGCGCGCGCCGAACAAACGCGCGTGCCGAACAAACGCGCGCGCCGATCAAACGCGCGCGCCGAAAAAACGCGCGCGCCGAACAAACTTTGCGTGCGCCTAACACGCTTGCACCAATCACACGCGCGCTACACACTCATGCGCTAATCACTTACGCGCTAAATACACATGCTCTTTCTTTCTCTTTCTCTCTTTCGTTCTCTTTGGATTTCTTTCTCTTTCTCTTTCTTTTTCTCTCTCTCTCTCACACACTTACAAACACACTCTCTCACAGTACACATTCGGGACAGTACACATTCGTTTGTTGGGGCCTACGGTCAAACATCCTTGTCTCATATTTCAATTTTACTCACTGCGAAAAGAAAGTAATAGCCTGGGGTATATAGGTCGAGTGCGTTATCCTCTGCCGAACCGGAGACGCCCATGGGTCGAAACGCTGACTTCCGGAAACTACCTACGCAACAGCGCAGCCCTCGCAGCTCTGACAAAGGGAAACTGATTCCGAGAATCGGAATGCGCCAAGGAACGTTGCATGAAGTCTTATCAACCAATGTCAGATTTCTATCGCCTTCGTTCTTTCACAACTGGTGTCGAAGGTCATATCCTGTCAGCGGCCGTAGGCCCAACCACGCGCGGCGATGTCTGCACTTCGAGAGGCGGCACGTTGCGATTGTTTTAAAAACTACTTGCCATACTTCACAGCACTTAAATTTCATATTGATGAGTTTTGAGGGTGAGAATAGGACAAGGAAGAGGAAGGAAAGATCGCGCGCGGTCCGAGGAGAATTCTAACGGCCGGCTGCTCTGATCCGTAGTTTTCCTTGGTTTCTCCGATCAATATCAGAGGAATGCCGGAGCAGTACCCTAATAGACGGGCCACAAACCTCGCGCGATCTTTCCTTCCTCCTGTCCTATCCTCACCAATTCACTTACACTTACACTAACAAGCATTACTCTACCATACATGCCGGAAGACCGCGTGTGAGCCTGCTGGGGGGGGGGCGCTGGTGGGACATACCTGGTTGAGTGAAATCCCGCTAATCGACGGTACGTCGGCGCCTGATCTTACCATGCAATGAGGAAGATCACTGCCACCTCTCGTAGAAAACGCATGCACTGCACTTACGGGGTTAGCAATTGCCGCACCCGGAATCACTTATAATCATTCAATCGTTAATAGGAACAGACTCTGACTAGTCTCCTGAGGTCTAATAGTGTAGAGCGTGAAAGAGGTATTTAAGGCGAAAGGATTAGGAACAAAAGATTCTGTCCGATCAGTGGCCCGTTTTTAAGTACTACTCCGGCGTACGCCTGGTACTGACCAGAGAAACCATAGAGAACTACCTATTAGAAAACCAGACCATTATAATTCTTTCCCAACCAATGACACAACTCGACCTAGGTAGAATATGTCTGGTGACGAAAATACGCCACCGTTGAGACTCAAACCCTAGGACACCCGGTCAGAAACTCTGCGGGATCCATTGTCGTTCCTCTGAGCCATCTCAGCGTAAAATATCACAATGTTCCTCCCCCAAAACCTGTATGATCCTACTGAAATACCGGTATTTTTTAATGAAAATACAGGTATTTTCATGAGAAAATACCGGTATAATACCTTTAAATAGAGGTATTTTACCGGTATAGACGTCGAATAAAGGTAAAATACCTCTAAAAATACCGGTATTTGACGTCTTATACCGGTATTCTTTAAGGTATTTGGAATAAAGGTATAATAGAGGTAAATGTATTTCTATACCAGTATAAATACCTTTACCGCTATTATTTTGGTTTTCGGTCCCTGGCTGGAAGGCCATGGCCCGTACGTGGGCTGTCGCGCCAAGTACAAACATAATTGTAACTTCGAATGAAAACAATTAAGAACATTCCTTCAATTTAATAATTTTTTATTTCTAAACGTTTATTTGTATTTTTCATTTTTGTATTTACTTCATTGTTTTTGTATGCTAAATTAATTTGTGCGCATAATATTTAAAATGTCAAATATGATTTGATTAAACAATATGTACAACCTTATAATAAAAACACAAAAATCATATTTCAATCGCCCTAAATATCACATCCCAGATATAAAATAAGTTGATAAATGGATTAACTGGAGTTTTTAGGCTACATATCACTGTTTTGCAAAAATTTTGATATTTTTATTGCATGTTTTTGCACGTTTTGATGCTTTTATTGCAAGTTTTAGGGAGTTTTACTGCACGAAAATCCGATCTTTAAACATTATCCTTGTCTGTTCTGCCGACACGAAAGAAAAAAGGTAAAAGAAGCCGTAGACAAAAGAAATTAGGCAAATTAGTCTCATTGTAGGTTTTTAAATGCATTTATTTAATTTTAAAATGAATTTTACATGTAAAATAGGCACAAGTATGCATTAGTGTTGAAACAGGCTCTTTTAGGCGCTACAAAATTGACGGGTTTTAGTTAAAAAAAAACTTAAAATGTATTTACAAAGCTTCATTTAGTACAAGGTACCCAGGAAAGAAATAGATTTTTACCTAAATATACCATAACGAAATATCAACTCTTAAAAACAACGCAAGCACAAGTTTTTGATCACTGCGCACAACCACAGGGCCACGAGGCGCACACATGGGCAGTACACGTTCTGGCACGTGGAGCCTGCTCTCCGAGAAATTGAATCGGAGCTCGCGATTACAGCCACGGTGTAAGAAATATATCTTACACCGTGATTACAGCGCTCCTCCGGTTATCTCCGGTTGAAGCGACAGGAGATAAAACTGTCGGAAAAAAACGTAATTGGAGGTACCGGAGGTCCGGTCGCACTCGTCCACATGGCGGGACCCTCTCCACTTACTGGCCCAATCAATGTTTGTGAGGGATTAAGAAAAAGTATTTTTGTATTTTGAAAATACATACTATCAGAAAGTATTTTCGATACAAATACAAAATACATGTTTAAATATGTATTTTCGACACAAAATACAAATTACAAAAGTATCGAAAATACGTATTTTAAATACAAGTATTTTCGATACTGCTCAACTCTGGATGTGGCCAACTATTTCTGAAGAAATGAATAGTTGGAGAGTAATAAACCTTGAAATAGGAAGGGATAAAACTAACTTGTATAGTTTTATAACTGGATGGCAGGCTACAATTAGGTCCACGATATTTATATGGAATATGTTAAAGAATGTGTGGTTTAAATTTTTTAGCCCAAGATCTTTCAACCAAGACCCGCTAAAAACATTTTTTGCTGAGTGAGACAACATGGTTTAGGAAATATCAATCCATGTTTTCAGTTTAAAGCGGCATTAAAAACTGTAATTGTAAATAATATGTCTTTACCAGCCAATTCGTTTGGTAATTGTGAAAATGATAACTGCACTCTCATCTATAATTTACAACAATTTTTACTGTGTACCAATGCATTGGAAACAGAAAACGTAGAGGATGATGGTGATGATGCTTCTATTAATATTTACTTTCTCGTATACGTACGCATACACGGAGTGATATA
Source organism: Acheta domesticus (assembly GCA_031308135.1). Taxonomy (NCBI): domain Eukaryota; kingdom Metazoa; phylum Arthropoda; class Insecta; order Orthoptera; family Gryllidae; genus Acheta; species Acheta domesticus. The sequence goes on along the minus strand of JAHLJT010002406.1, from coordinate 103,438,614 downwards.
TGTAATATAGGGAAAGTTATGTAATGCTGCGCGAAACTAGTGGTGCTACAGAATGGCACAGACTTTCCCGTATTAGTTTTTTTATTTCCTTGTGTCTTCGCTAGCTATTCGGAATTGCCACGTACTCTTTCTTACCAGCTGCCATCTATCACCGCCAAAAATACATTTTTTTGGTCATTTTCTTAATTTTTCGGTTTCCTATTGGTCGAACGGTATTATTTATTTCAGAATACTAAAGAACACAAAAACCTAGTCATAAATGGCAATTTTCTTTTAAAAATTGTGTGCCGTTTCAAAGAAAATTGCATTTTAGCGCTACTAAAAATGCGAAATTTTAAGCTCATTTTCACAGAAAAGTTTTGAGTTTTCAAAATACTTTATTTGAAGTTATTTGAAGCACTTACACTCACAAATACAATAATGTTTACAAATTGCTGGTAATGTGCATATTAATGATGTGAGAGATCTTTAAAATAATTACATTTATGTAATTTTTGAAAAAACAAAAAAAAACCTCAAAATAAACTTTACGCCATATTAAAGAGAGTAATTAGCACTATGAGAAAATGACATTTGAGCTTTTCTGAAAATGCGGAATTTTGAGCTACTTTTCACAGAAAGCGGTTGTGTTTCCGAGATACGTTACTTGACACTATTTAAAGCACATGTACTCTTAAATATAATAATATGAAAAAATAGCTGCTAATGTAAATATTAACGACGTGAGAGACAAGTCAAAAAAATTACATTTTTCCGATTTTTGAAAAAACAAAGAATACAGCAGTCTCGCTCTAGCCGCTGAGGTGTGAGCATCGTAACCGAGGCAGCTCTTATCGTGGACTGTTGAAGCCAAAGCTACAGTTTAAGTGAATGGTTTGAGAGTGCGCGAAGGAGATCTATACTGATTTTGCTAATTTATCGTGTGATTTTACCATTGGTGACGAGTGCTTCGTGAATTGTGAGTGAGTGTAAAAAATCTCCCCTTGTTCGGTGCTCGGCACCGGGCACAAGCTCCACCATGGCATCAACCTCAGGAAACCAACAACCTACCGATGGCTCAAGTAAGAATTATGCTACAGTAACCGCAGCGAACCTTTTCCCCAAAAAAGAAAACGCAATTGTTATAGACTCTGTCAACCAAGCTCCAACCTTAGATTTCATACAAGTGCTTGCCCAAAAAATCAATCCAGCCCATATAAGATTTGTGTCAAAAATTTCAAATAATAGGCTGTGTGTATATCTCGCCACTAAAGAAGTTGCTGACGAACTTGTTGAAAAACACAAAAGTATAACAGTGTGTAGGCAAGAATTCCCTATAAGACCCTTAATATCCAGAAATAAAAGAATAATACTTTCAAATGTGAGCCCTAGTATACCGCATGCGCTTATTGAAAATAAGCTATATTCGTTTGGCATTAAAACAGTAACACCAATGTCATTTCTTAGAGCAGGTTTTTCTAGTCCAAATCTAAGTCATATTCTAAGCTTTCGTCGACAAACATTTATTAGCCCAGAAGATGAAAGCAAACTACCTGAATGTTTTCAAGTAATTTTTAAAGAAGTACCACACTGGATTTACATCACATCGGATACCCCTACGTGTTTTCAATGTAAACAACAGGGTCATTTAGCTAAAAATTGCCCACAAATCAATCCAGATTTTGTGGAGATAAATCCAACATCCAATACCATATCACAAACTCCCATCATAAGCACACCCCAACACGTTGCCTTTCATTCTACTACATCCGCCCCGGCACAAGTTGAAACTATAACCGTTTGCAAAGAACCTCATATTCAAACTCCAAAATCAGTCTCAGTTCCTGTAACCTCGACGAAGGCCGCTACCACCGATAAGCTCACAGAAGGACAGGTCGACAAAAGTACCCCAGCAAGAATGAAAAGACCTTTATCTACTACCGACTCAATCATTACGTCAGTAAACCAGTTATCTGAAAGCGATATTGAGTCTACAGACTACAACTCTGGATCAGATTCAGAAATACAAAACCCAGAAGAATTTAGTACATCACGAAAACCTAATGCGGGAAAGAATCCAAAGAAATTAAAAATCAAACCAGATAATAGTCAAGATAATTTATGGACAGACACAAAAGCACTAGTAGAGAAAAATGTTACAAAGTATCCACTGTCATTCAACCAATTAATAAACTTTTTCGATAAAACAAAAGGAACTAAATTCACAGTAGACATCGCGAAAGATTTCACAAATGACCTTTCCCCCCTAATAGCAATGCTAAGAGAAATTTATCCCACCTTACGTGGTAAAGGTCTAAAAAATAGATGTTCAAGAATTATTAAAAAACTGGAGGCCTCGAAAGATACTTCCCATGAATTAATTGATCATTCATCGTCGGATGAACCGTAACTAGAAACCAAGCTTAACCAAACACATCATGGACATTGTTCAATGGAATTGTAATGGTTTCTATGCAAGACTTCCACATCTAAAACTCTTAATTAATAACCTTAATCCACAAATTTTATGTATACAGGAAACCAATTTCAAAAACAATTCCAATGCAAAAATACGAGGATATAGAACATCCTTCTACAATAGAAGGCAAGCACAAATCGCTAGTGGAGGGGTAGCAATTTTTACAAAAAACGAAGTATTCATTCAAGATATTCCTCTTCAAACGACGTTAGAAGCAGTAGCAATCAAAGTCAGAATAAATTGTACTATAACTATCTGCAATATTTATCTACCAAATAGTATTTCATTAAATATTGCTGAACTAGATAACATCCTCGCACAACTGCCAAAACCGTTTATAATATTAGGAGACTTCAACAGTCATAACAACCTGTGGGGTTCCACAACTGCAGACAGAAGAGGAAAATTAATTGAAGAATGGTTAGACAATCATAATGATTTGGTCATACTCAATACGGGAACGCCGACCCATTTCAACGTTAGTAACGGTACAGAAAGTGTCATAGATTTAAGCTTCGCGTCCACAGATATTGCAACAAAACTTTCATGGGCCTCAATGCAAGATCTATATGACAGCGATCACTATCCTTTATCCATAAACTGGTCAATCCAGCAACAAAAAATAGAGCAAAGAAATCGCCCTAAATGGATAATAAACAGAGCTAATTGGCCTCTTTTTCAATATATTATCAATAATAATATTAACAATCTTAAAGTGCTAGATTCGCCTCAACAATATGAAATCAATACGATAGTTGGTGAGTTTATCACTTTGATTACAGAAGCAGCCAAGCAGGCAATCCCCCAAACTACAGGAAAAGTAATGAAACGTCAAGTACCATGGTGGAATGAAGAGTGCACAAACGCTATAAAAGAAAAGAAAAGAGCGTTCAGGAAATTTAAAAAAAGCAAAACAATAGAAAATTGTATTTCCTACAAGAAAGCAAGAGCTAAGGCCCGCTTAACACTTAAGACCACAATGGTCCAATCATGGCAACAATTTACGTCATCCATCACGAATAAGACAGCAATTTCTGAAGTGTGGCACAAAATCAAGATAATTAGCGGATCAAACACATATCACCTACCTAGAATGCTAATTGACAAGAATGGAGAAAAACAATTCTGTCCAGAAGCCATGAGTAACTTACTTGCTGATTCCTTTACTAAAAACTCTAGCAACTCAAATTACGAACCAACATTTTTAGCACAAATTGCATCGTCTTCTACCCCCTACTTGGAACTCAACAAAGAACTATTAGAAAACAATGAGGATCAGTATAACCAACCATTCCACATGCATGAGCTTAGCTATGTACTAAACAAGAGCAAAAATTCAGCACCAGGGCCGGACGACATACCAAACAGTTTTCTTAAGAATCTCCCAGAGAATGGACTAAAATATCTTTTACAAATATACAATAGTATTTGGACAACCCATACCCTTCCTAACCAATGGAGAGAAGCCATCGTAATTCCTTTCCCTAAACCTTTTAAAGACCATTCAAACCCAGTGAACTTTCGTCCCATTTCGTTAACCTGTAATATATGCAAGATACTAGAAAAAATGGTTAACAATCGATTGAGATGGACCCTGGAAGAGAAAAATCTGATATCACAGTATCAAAGTGGCTTCAGATCACTCCGGTCAACAAATGATCATTTAGTCAGTATAGACACAGAAATATGTGACGCCTTAGCTACAAATCAACATGCTATTTTAGTCTCTTTAGACATTGAAAAAGCATACGAGATGGTATATAAAAAAAGACTCCTAAATATCCTTTCTGATATGGAAATAAAAGGTAATACACTAGCTTTCATAAATAATTTCTTAAGTCACAGATATCTCAAAGTAAGATTACAAGAAAAAACATCGAAAGCTGTAGAAATGATCAATGGACTTCCGCAAGGGTCAGTACTTAGTGTTCTCCTGTTTCTCATAGCTGTCAACGAAGTCAGTACATTAGTAAAAGGCCCAACTAAAATATTTTTATTTGCAGATGATATCACCCTTCTGTGCACTGGAAAAAATATTCAGTTAACTGCTAAAATAATCCAAGAAATATTAAATAAAATTGACAATTGGGCTAGTTCTACAGGATTTATTATTTCCAAAACTAAATCTGAATTCATAGTATTTACCAGAAGATCCCATGAACATAATGCAAAAATTACGTTGGAAATTGGGAATAAAGAAATAAGAAGATCAAATACCTGCAAAATCCTTGGATTAGTGTTTGATGCCAAACATACATGGAAACATCATGTTGCAGCTCTAAAAACCGATTGCAAAAACAGACTGAATATCATAAAAATGCTAGCATGTAAAAAATGGGGAGCCCAGTCTGATTCTCTAATAAAAATTTATAAAGCCCTAATACAATCTAAACTCGATTATGGGTCAGTGGTGTATAGCGCAGCAGCCAAAACACTACTGAACACTTTGGATCCCATTATCCACAGTGCATGTCGCATAAGCTTAGGAGCCTTCAGAACTAGCCCGTGTACCAGCCTTCTAGCAGAGGCAGGTCTCATGCCACTGGAATTGCGAAGAAAGCTACAATGTTTAAAGTATGCATATGCAACATTCAGCATACCTCCAAACCAAACAAACGCATATATCTTCAACTCCCCTAAAACAGAAATGTATAATGTACATCCAAATTTTCCAAAGCCTCTGAGAGAAAGACTTTCCATATACCTTAACGCTCTAAATATAAATAAACCCCTCATATTCCCAAGAAGCTATCACCCCATCCCCCCATGGCACTTATTCAATCCCACCATAAATCTTGAGTTTAATCAACTTCCACACCCTTTCTCACAATCTGAGACCCTTCTTCTCCCATTTATTGCTGAATATGAAGCAAAATTCAATAATCACTTAAAGATCTACACAGATGGGTCAAAATGTAATGGTAAATGCGGTTGTGCTATAATTTCAACCACAGAGGGTACTGAAGAAATATTTCGACTACCTGATTTCTATTCAATTTATTCCTGTGAAGCTTGGGCAATCCTAAAAAGTATTGAAACCATTTCTGCAAATAAAGTAAATCCAAACATACTTATCTTCTCTGATTCCCTGTCCTCATTGAGAGCCATAAATAATAGATATACAAAGAATAACTATATACAAAAAATACAAAAACTACTGTATGATCACCATGAGGCAGGAAATCAAATAGTTCTTACCTGGATTCCTTCCCACAAAGGCATTATAGGTAATGAAAAAGCAGATGAAGCCGCAAAAAGAGCAACAAAATTACCAAATATTGACAATAATGCTTATGGTTCATATGAAGATATTAAAAAGCTTTTTAAATCTCAAATAGTTAAATACTGGGACACACAATGGAAGAACATAACATCTAAACTGCATCTCGTTAGGAGATCAATAAATGAATCTCCATTTCCACATAAGTTGGTTAACAGGAATAATCAGGTTACTATCACCAGACTCAGAATAGGTCATTTCAAAGCCAGTCATGGACATCTTATAAAAAAATCCGATCCAGAACAATGTCCTAAGTGTGGAGCTAGAATTTCTTCCCCACATCTGCTACTTGAATGCCCAGAAACCAACACTCAAAGAGCAGCAATGAAAATCAATGGCAATTTATTAGACCTTCTTAATACCATAGAGAAGTGTGATCAAATTATCAAATATTTAAAAGTAACGGAATTTGACAAACTAATATAGAACCGCATAGTGAAATGAATGGGATACCAAGTAAGGGGCTTATTTACTAAATTGTGGATATGAATATATATATGTGTATGTGTTGAATGTGAATGTATATGTATGTATATGTTTATTATATGTATGTATCTGTATATATGTATATATAAGTCTATGTATATGTACTTTGACATATTGTAAATAACATTTGCTATTATGTGTACTGAATTTAAATACCTCTATGTATAATTCTGTCCAACAGGCAAATTGATAGATGAAATGACCACTTAAACCCACAGAAGTACAAATTAGAGCATTGTACTGGGAATTAATAGTAACTTAGGGATCTATTTAAAAACATGAAAGTTATGTAATCTAAATTTAAATTTTCCTTTAAATTTTATTGTACTTTCCAGTAACATAAACTGAATTAATAAGCTAATATGGATTCTGAAATTGCGTATTAATTTCCTAGGGATACAATGGATCTTTACATTGATTCAAACAGTTAACAACTGGTTCATATGAGGTTGCATTATTGTGTCAAGTATGTAATGTATTGCATGTATTGCTTCTATGTAATTTATGTATCTAAATATCTGACTAGTGTACTTGTGTATTACTGTGGTCGCTTATGACCCGAGCAGTTTAAAAGCGACCTAAAATAAATTAAAAAAAAAAAAGAATACAGCAATATGAAGCTTATGTCATCTGATAGAGTACATTTACTACTATCCCTACTAAAAGTTTAAAGAAAAAATTGGAGCCGTTTTTGAGAAAATCTGGTTTTTGTAATATTTTAAAATTGCATATATTGCACACAATATTGCGCGGAAACTACTAAAATTTTCAAAAAAATGTACTTGACCTTAATGAAAGAACTCACTTTGGACAACAAATTTTATTTTAAAGAAAATCTCTATCTTCAATTTTGTAGTTCCAGAAAGACGCCGAAAAAATTTTAAACTTTTGCAATTTTCGAAAATTCAGAGTTATTCGTGAAAAGTGTTTTGTTTATCCCACAGTGTTTTGTTTATCTGACGTCATATTGACAAATGACTATCACAATGCGTCTTTTCACTTTAGACGCAAAAAATATTATAAAATTTTTCGAATTCTCTTTTTATTCTTCAATGAACTAGTAAACCATAAAGTTTTGTATGCACCACGGACGTTACTAGATGTTTTTTGCCCATCAGGCGATGTTTTTTGCCTTTTTTCAAAATTTGGTGGTTCTTTACATGAAGCTCCCCGGACATTTTCAAAAATTTTTCACATCAGCTCAAAATGTTTTCTTTTAGCAAGGATAGTGCCTAATGCACAGTATGAGATGACAAACGCCATATTGCTCTATACTTTTGTTTTTTCAAAAATTACCAAAATGAAATGTTTTTGACCTCTCACGTCCTTAATATTTACATTAGCAGCGATTTGTTCAATTAATGCATTAATGAGTACTTGTGCTTTAAATAATGTCAAATAAAATTTCTCGAAAAGTCAACAGTTTTCTGTAAAACTAGCTCAAAATTCTGCATTTTCAGAAACGCTCAAACGCCATTTTTCCATAAATGGCTCCAATTTTTTTCTTCAAACTTTTCAGACGGATTGTGTTAATTGCACTCTTTAACATAACGTAAAGTTAATTTTGGGGTATTTTTTAAATGTAAATTTTCAAAAATTCCTCACACCGTTAATTTGCACATTTCTAGCAATTTGTAAACACTATTGTATTCGCGAGCCGATGCATTTCAAATGAATTCTAATGAAATTTTTCGAGATCTCAAAAAGTGTCTGTGAAAAAGAGCTTCAAATTTCGAATTTACAGTATCGCATAAACGCCATTTTCTTAGAAACGGCTCCTAATTTATCAAAGAAAATTGCCATTTAGGACGAGGTTTTACTGTTCTTTAATATTCTTGATATAATATTTCCTTTCTACTATTAGGAAACCGAAAAATTAAGAAAATGTCAAAAAACTATACTTTTGGCGACGATAGATGGCAGCTGGCAGAAGTACGTCGTAAGTCCCAATAGCTAGCCCAAACTAAAGGACATAGAAAACTAAATCCGCGAAAGTCTGTGTTATTCTGTAACACCACTACTTTCTTAGGGGGAACCTTGTAGCTATCTAGCTTGTACCGAAAATCCTACCACCGTCAGGACTCGAACCTAGGACATGGAGGCACTGCAGTGACATGAGTTGCCCTAAGCCACCTCTCACGGTGCGAATATGGATTGGGGTACTACGAGCCGTTTTGAACAGCCAAACACCGAATAATTTTTATTATGTAAATGTATAATAAAGTAAATATAATCGATTATAAGAAAATAATAACACACACAAACGTGTCGTTAACATTTTTTTATAAATGCCTTCACAGCTTTGTATTGGGTCTCGGATTTTCTCTCGGTGGCGGCCCTCGTTACACGTGTATCTTAAGTATCCGACAAATGGTGGCAGATCAGTGGAGAAGGATGAAAGTTGGCACCGGTTTGCGCGAGTTCTGCGGAACTACTTCTCCCTGTCAAACACTCATGTGATCGTGCGACCCAGACGTCAGCGATCGCGAGGGAGAAGGAGCTCCTTCCCGTCGCCGCTCTCCTTCACCAGCGTCCTCACCTCGCTCCGGAGTTTTAATTTAATTTCCACCGAGTTGAAAGCCCGAAACAAAGTTGGTCGGTCGGCAAATATCTCAAGTAAGTTGAGGAAGTTCTTTTGGTGGACAAGGGACAACAGAAGGGGAGGGGGAAGAGAAGTCCCTCAGTTGTCCGCCAGGGCCGCAAAGTCGACAAGAGATGGGTCGAAGATGAAAATATAAAGTAAATATAATGTCATTAAAATTGCAAAGTGAATAACACAATTTCCGTGTTGTGGAAATCAGATTAAGCAAATGCTATTAAAACTTGCGAGCTGGCCTGTTATTGGACAAAAAGGAAACACCCGTATAAAAGTAAACTTGAGAGTTAATGGAAACCCCCTGCTCCTTTTGCTGCCTCTTACACGCGTCTCCCTTGGTGACGGTGACGTTGTTGGTGCTGACGGTGACGTCGTTGACATGGCTTATGGTGTCGTGGTCGACGTTGCGTTCTGAAACATATTTTAAAGACGCTGGAAGGGTGGTAAGATCCGTGACAAGGATTTGGGGAGAGAGTGTCAATGTGTCAAAAGTTTCAAAACGCTGCTCTTCAGCTTCATACATAAGTGCAAGAAAAGGCATCAACAAAGTTAAGAAGGATGCATTGCAGATGGGCGGTGCGTCATTACGTGCTTTGGCCAGGGATTAGGGGAGACGTTGTCGGAAGGAATAATATGGAAGGCCCTCCTATGTACTCTCTCTGAAAACATGCCCTTGATTTTACCTTAGACCAAGGAAAATGAAGGTCTCCTGAAAAGTACAAAACCTGCAAAAACTCAAGGGACTCGAACCTGTTTGGTGGACATAAAATTGCGATCCAATTTATGACATTTTCATACATAATGTAAGATTATATATATATATACACACACACTCACAAATAAATTTTGAATTCTGCTCAGGGGTTTTCATCGGTAAATAATTCAGCTGTAAGATTTTTCCTTTTTAGCAGCATCATGTTCTTTGAAAGGGATTTTATTAACATCATGTAGTGTTTTTTCAGCCATTATAAAAGAAAAATTAGGTAATTCCTAGTTTTGCGCTTTATGAGGTGGCTAGAATCGCTAAAAATAAATGTGACAGAATGCAGCAATTTTTTGAGAATTTTTTCTTTGGATGAAAGTATTACATAGGAAAAACGGTATCCCTCTCCACTTACCTTGGCAATACTTGTTAGATCTGAAAAAATATTTTTTAATGCTACGACAATGTCACCTTAATATGGAGGCATTTTTAATAGTGGTACAACGCCATTGATATTCATTTCGAGATACTGAGATCTCAAGTTAAATTATTATAAAAATAGAGAATGGCGTTAGACAAATAATTGTATTTTCTCTTATAAGATATTTACTTGTTCGTCTGAAGATGTTATGAGTAAACATTCTGTATGCTTCGCGGAATATTGGGGGGTGTAAAGGCAGCAGTTATACCACAGTAAATATGAGGTTGGTGGGCCAAATCGATAGATGCTGTTCTAAGAAAAGTTGGAAACAAAGACAATATTGATTTATTAAAACAGATTAAATATTAATTTAATGTTACTGTTTAGCTATATTCAGTTTTCTTCATCTTGAAATCGTCCGGTTCCTACCTGCAGATCAGTGAAATAAGCGTGATTAACGCTTGAAATGAATAGAAACAAATCAATAAAGGGTTCAGTGAGAGATAATCATGAGCTACAATCCGAGTTTGTTGAGTTATCATGGAACTGTCTGAGCAACAGTCTTCCCATTCAGTTTTAAAGATGTGCAATTTCTCATCAGATGGCAAGATAACACATGACTGATTCTCCTGACGTTTCATAGATTGTGTCCGTCAAACATTAAATGACCTGAATACCAAACTGCAAAGTGTGCCTTATGATTATTTCTCATTTATATAGTAGCTTTTATTTAGGCTACCAATGTGGAATAAGAAATATACCAGCAGAATATTACGAATACATGTTTATTAATTTTATAAGAAATATATATGTATATATGTTCATATGATACATTTGGATACACATATTGTATTGTTCTCCAGACATACGCAGTTGCCACAGACTGCTATAGGAAGCTCATGGGTAACCTAGAGAAGCTTCAGCCTCTCTGTTAATCATGCAGTGTATCCCATTTATCTAATATTACTACCTCACTACGTCACAAGTCCACAGTTCAGGTGATGTATGAACGCCTTCCCCCTTCAACTCCGGTCATTTTAAAAAAATAACGAAGAGGTCAAAGGCAATTTACAACTATTCACAAATATTTTAGCAACTGCAATGGCATTGCTACCACTTGTAAGTAAATTAATCCAGTCTCTCTGACCCACCTGTATCATGCCAGGGCGCACAGCACTTCCCAAGGTTTTAAAGACGTATGATAATACATTAATGAGGTCAGTTTGCCTTCACTATTTTTGATGATTCCGACTACCTTATACCATTTCCAAAAAGAAATAATGAACCCTCAGGGTCAAACAACTCAGATGTATTAGGTCATATTTTAAATCTACACATTTTACGGAAAAAGGCCAATGTCCGAAACATAGAAGACAATTGTGTTAGAAAAGTTTTGTGCATTATATCAGAACTGGAATATTCATAATCGCATTTCCTGTTTAAAAGATAATAGTGATATGTATGGTGTGCAATGGTTTGGCAATGACATTTTTTCTGCTTCCACGACTGTTATTAAATCTTTATCGAGAATATGATGTAATATAAATCGAGTGTATTGAAATATAATACGGACATTGGTCTTTTTACTTCCAAACAAAATAACGAACCTTTTGATGACCACTGGAACTTGCTCTGTTTTAGAATGATAATGCTGATCACGCCTGTTGATAGAGTCGAGCAACCCATCTCTTTAACACTAAAGAAAACTAAGTTTTATGTTAATTGATCTATATGAGAAATGCCACACATAAATTGGAAACTACTGTGCCCGACCTAACCAGAGGATAATTAAACGTAAGCAAATGGACCACGTCACAGAATACTTAACAATCAAGAAGGAACAAGTGGCGTCCCTCCTACAAATCATGACTCTCTATGACTTTCTTCGCAAACGACTTTCCTACCTCATTGTACATTTTTGTACGCTTTTTGTCGCAGTTCATTTGAGAGAGAAAGGTTGAACGACGCAAGTTCTGCCTTAGAAGTACACTCAGCTACCGCGATTTGTCTTTGGAAATTTTCTTCGCTCAGTTGCATAAAAAGACTTTTAAAAAATTCACTCCTTTCCTTGTGACATTGTAACTCTAAGAGAAGCGAAAGAAAATGGCGATCAAAATAATAATAGTTCATTCCAAAATATCTGTTTCTTTAAATATTGGTTATCTATAGCTGTACATAAATTCAATATTCTGCAATGTTTTATAATTAAATCTGTTTACCGCCGGAGGACAAACGACCTCTATTTCAGCCATGATTTTGGTTACACACATTTAGCAGTTCTCTACGGAGCCCTCTAGTAACTAAATATTAAACATGTATATATAAAATGAATATGAGACGAAAATATAACCTTTTCTATTAAACATTAACATTAAAATGACAAATATTTATGAATTTGTATACAATTTTGTTTAAACAATTGTGGCAGTTATACAGCGAGGCCCTAGTCAAGTGTTTAGTCTGTTTATGTATTAATCCTTCCCCGATGGTGATCAAGGGTAAAGGTATTGAGGTGTGATAGTGGGCAGCCTTTACCCCCCAAAGAGCCATCTAGTTGCGAGCAGAGGTATTGCCTAGGGTGTCACTACCATCAAATCGTTGGGGAAACGACTCAATAGATAAGCTATAGATTTAACCCATAATATTTTAGAGATTTCACCTCTAATATAACCCATATAACAAAAAATATTAGAATTCATTCCGACGGTGACATGGGTGCTATTAGGGCGAATGATTTTAGCACAGAGGAGTCAAATTAATTTTTGGACACTCAACAAAACTTTAAGCAGCGTGTTTGAACAGTTAATATAGTAATTTTCTTTTCTAATAAAACTTTTGACCTTTAAAAACGTGAATATTAATACATTACAATTTCACCATGACAAATCAATCGTATTTATTTTTGGTAGTGTTAATCGTAATGGGACGGTAACTGACGTACATAAAGAAACATATTTAAGAAAAAATAGAAATAAAGCAATTGGGGTGAGCCCTTAAAGCTTTTACCGAAAGATTAAGAAAGTACAATTTCACCTGAATGCATTAAAAAATAAGAATAAACTATTATACTGCTTTTACGGACTTAAATTTCATTTTTTTGTTACTGCTGTTGTCTAAGCAGTAGATGTGGACGATCACTTTTCACTTCCAAAGCGCGTAAATGTACTTTATTGTCTTTGGATATTGTGAACTAACATATTCAAATATAAGAGTGATAGTCAATTTGTTTTTCGGAAGAAAACACGAATTTAATTCTGATCAGTTAATCTTAATAAGAAATCTAATATTGTTTCAAAAAGATTCATTAAAAATTGTCAAATCATAAATTATTCGTGTAACTCGTATACCAGAGAAGTCGTAATATTTAAAATTAAAATGTCAAGTTTATTATACAATATATGGAAGAATTTAAAAAAAAATGGTTAAAATATTAATTTTTATGAAGGGCAACGCTATGTAAGATCAATTTGTAGACAAATAAGCCTCATTCATTTTATATTCACAGATTCTTAAATGACATTTTAATTTGAAGACAGCAGTAATAAGTTATTTTTTCAACATTTACAGTTTCTACAAGACGAACGCCTCAATTGATAATAGCCCTAAGATATTCAAAATTTTGATAATATACCGATACCTATCTTTCATGAGATGAGAAATAACTTTTCAGTACAAAAAACGTCATAACCCACGCTGGTGCAAAACACAATTTCTTCTCCATTCATAAGTAATGCATGTTAAAACAACCCGCATCACAGATATTTTTCTCATGAAATTGTACTCGTATTTTTTTTCGGATTCAATGTGTCATAATATTTTAAAACAACAGGCAAATATAGAGCGCAAGGAAAGTTTCTCCGCAATGAGCCGAATCAGGGTTTCCTATTAAAAATTACATTTGTCGGTAACATACAAATAGCTGGGAAACAAGTGACGGGGACAACACTTCCTGCATCTCTTATGATCATTCCTAGCTCCATGGTTATGATTGTGGTGAGTGCGCAAGCTGCAACTCGTGCTACCAACATAATTTTTGTAGCGAGCACTCTCACCTACAAGGTGCCACTGAAGAGAGACTTTCCTGGCGCGCTGTATAACAAAGTGATAATTTTTTACATAAAGCTTAACTTATTTTTTATCATCAGCCTTTGATAAATGGAGGTACGGTTGCCAAAACACTAGAACTAATAACGAACCTTCTATCAACTGACGGTAAGAGCTAGTTGTGCGAGTCGCACTGAAAGCAAGCGAAATAAGTCGCTCAGTCGATGATTCGCAGGCTTAAACTGCCGCCATAAAATCGATTGCGGATGAGATTTCGTCGCCTTTTCAGCAGACGGAATCGGCTCTTCGCCCCTGAGCGATCGCCGCGTTATCGCTAAACCGATTCAATCGCCGAAGCAATCACTTGGTGCGCGGCGCTACAGTAGCGCAATCCGACAGGAAAGCGGGTCGATACATCCCGCAACACTGCCGCGCACAGGGCGGCGAAGGGAGCTCACGCGGGGAAATTTATTCGAATTTTGTGCACTGGGACCCTGCTGAACCACTCTTCACAATTGGAGGAAATCCGCGTACGCAGCAAAAGAAATACCAAAGCTCTATTTTAACCTGATTGGTTATTGATTTAATTCTTGGCGAGGGCGGATCTAAGTGTGTATGTGTAGGGGGAGGGGGTACATATTCCCCTCCATCAAACTAGAGCAAATTGTTCCCAAATTAATAAACAATAAGATATTGCAATATTTAATTTATTATGAAGATAGATTTATTTTGCAAATGATTACGTTGGCCTGTTGGAGGAACTAATAGATTAAACATTACCATTGACTTCGAGTAGGTTGCATCAGGGATGAAGTTCAGTTGTTTTTAATGGGACACCACAATATTTCTCCCTCACAAAAGATATGCGTGAGTAAAAGGATTGTCTTTTTTACTTTATATTTTTACTATGGCATTAGTCAACAGGCATCGTGTCCTGGGGATACAACAGATATTTTTCAGCTGGGAAATAAAATAAAGGAAAGAAAATTCTGTCATACTCTCAAATTCTGGTTTTAGATCAGAGCACACAAAAAAGAAATGGAAAATGCCCAAAACATTTTAAATTCTAAAGCTTTTGAACATTTGAAAATAAAATAGGAAATAATAACTAAATTGGAAGTAAATTCTTGTGTTAGAGAATTTGGCAGTAAAATTTAGGGATGAAGTGCTAGAAAACAAAGATTATGTTAAAAAAGTGAGGAAATAAAGCATTTCAAAAAATCTTTGACAATAACTCGGAAGCTATTGGGAATACAAAACTGGAAAGAAACCATCTCATAGGCAATGATCACAGCTTTCATTTTGAATATCCTTTTCGCTACGTTGCAACGCTTTCGAAATTCGTATAAATGAAAAATAAGTTTTACTTCACAGCTGGGTCTGGAGTCAGTGGTAGAAAGGAAACATATTACAAACCTACGAGATGTGCAGGGGACAAGGCATGCTGGTCTTTTTTATTTATTTTTTATTTAAGGTCGCGTCAACTACTAGGTCATTAGCGACCGCTATTGGATGTAACGTTGTGGTATGAGGAAGAAACGATATGGTGATGACAGGCTGTGAAAGGACAAACACATATAACCATGGCCGAGGTAGGACTCGAACCCGCGACCCCACGGTCTAAGATCACTAAGCCACTACTGCTTTAGCGATCTCAGCCACAGGGCCGACACATCTTTTTGTTTGATTTTTCACGTAATCTTAACCAGAAAAGAGTAACTAGGCCTGATAAATTTTAGTCGTGTTGTTCTGTAACAAGGGGATGAATCAAAATACGGAACATTTCGGCACCCCGACGACGTTTTTTGGGACAACGGGTAGGAATTTGGAGATACATGACGACATATTACGAAGACGGTACATGACGACATATTACGGGACACACATGACCCGTAATCACGGACTCAGCCGCAGAAGGATATGTGAAGCGTCTTGAGGGTGCATTATTGGTGTGTGGGCTCTATGGTCACGCAGCGCGAAGCCTGATGTCACTCATATTGCGAGGTGCACACGTCTTTAACAAACAATCCGGAAATTCATAAATCTTCCGAGATATTTATTTTTAGTTTACCGAAGGGGATTTCATTGAAAGAAGTTTCGCTGTAACTCAATATAGTATTTGGATTTGTTTTACCAGAGATATTTTACAAAACACATTTTTTGAAGAAAAGTAATTATTGTGCTCGAGCGCTAAAGAGCTTCCTGTTCGAAGAGCCATAAGGCATTTCACAAACATTGGCATGCTTACTATAGGCTCTTAGCCTGCATCAGCACAGAATTTTGTTTACTGAATAAATTGTGAAGGCATTAGACATTTCAATGTTTTCGTGGAGTCAGTTATTACGGTATTCGAGTGATTGTTCGTGATTCTTGGTGCCTCAACTAGTCAGGTTATTAGTCCCTAAGTGTAGTGCGTGTTTTCCTTGGGGGGTGGTGGTGATCTTTTCCCCACCGGATGGCGAGATCCAGTGCCGACCTACCGTCGACTAGTGGGGTTCTCCCCTCAACCAGGTATCTCCCATCAGCGGGGCACCGCCACAGTCGGGACAAGCTCTAACCTCCCGACTGGTCTCCCAGCATGTGTGGTAGTGTAGTGCTTGTTAGTGTAAGTGTACGTGCAAGGGGAGAGGACAGGACAAGGAAAAGGAAGGAAAGATCGCGCACGGTATACGGCCCGTTTGTTAGGGTACTGCTCCGGCATTCGCCTGGTGTTGATCGGAGAAACCACGGAAAACTACCGATCAGAACAACCGGCCGCTAGAATTCTCCTCCAGACAGCGACAGAATTCGACCTAGCTGACAAGCTAGAGTCGAAAATCCTGCCGCCGTCGGAACTCGAACCTAGGATCTACCGGTCAGAGGGACTGCAGTAACAGAGGGATTCGAGATCTAGGCAATTCGAAATATGAAGTGATTCGAATTATCGAGGGAACTCGACCCAACAAGTTCTAGGTATCAAGATGCAGAAGAATCAAATTAATTCCGTCGACATAAGCACTTCTCTCAGGCCAATGCGCGCCGCTTTCCTCGACGTCGCTTCGTGTCGCCTCGACGCGCGATATCTCGAGGCGCCTCGCTCCCCCGGCCTAATCGATCGCCGCAAGATTACAGGCTGCAGCGCGGCAGTCGCCGGCGGCGGCTGCCGCGAGCTTACTCGGGATTTCCATACATCGATGTATAGTATCGCCGTCTCTATTCACGGCTCTCCGGCTCCATTACCATATATGCATGGATTTTCTGACACGTTATACGTAATGCCAAAGGACGCTCTCCGGCTGAAGAGAGGCGTCGGGGCGGGAGCTGCATCGAGCGCCTGCACCGTAATCAGCCCGGAATTGCGTTACCGGAGGTAACTCGATCACTGAACCCTACTGGCGCTCATAAAAGTAGGTGGGGTGCCTCTTTGATCATCATATTTTAATTCTTCGTCAGTAAGTGATTACCCAGTTGGGGTACACGTTTTGCATGTTGACATAAACCGTTAGTATATTACAAGCTACATTGTACTTAACTTGAGATTCTAAAGGTTGCATTATGGAAATTTTTATCTACGAAAGTCGGTAAATTGAGTTGAGAAGGTTTTTCACACACGTTTTTACTAATCGTACTTGCATTTGAGAGTAAATGAATAAAGATGTAAATGGTTAACGGTAAATGAGTACGAGTAAATTTCAAAACTTCATGATGGGACTCGGCATTGGAAAAGGAGCCACAGACTTATAAAAATATTACTGAATTACACGAAATGAACTAAAGAAACATGAAAAACAAATCAAAACATCTCGGGATCAAGGAAAGTCGTCCATGAAATCAATCTTGCTGGCTATAAAAGTTTAGGAAAGGCCTTCGCTGATACACGATTTCATTTGTTAATCGCGATAATTTAAACGTGGAGACTTGAAATAGCAGTTTACACATTCACACAGACCCCCAATTTTTAATATATATATATTTCGTGTCCTCTAATTAATGATTAACTGGCATTGATCAATGGAAGTTAAAATTTTGTTGTTACGAAAAGGAATTGTTTACATGATATTGTGATCATTATCATTGATCCATAAACCATCTCAAGCCGTTTCTTTGATCAGTTTCCCTTGATGTATTGAGGAAATGCTGATATTTTACTTTACTTCTACTTGCTGATATTTTACTTTACTACTACGCTGATGCTACTACTATGCTGATATTTTACTTTACTACTTACTTTTACTTCTCAACAATAAATGTAGTTTTGTTATCTCCAAACTTCATATACAGTTTTAAATGTTTTTGACGTTAAATAGAAAAATACTTCTTCGCAGAAATAAAATTTTGCCAATAATTTGTCTTCGACAGCATAATAAGAAATTTAACACAAAACGAGGGGTATTATATACTTGTTGCCTCAGGTGAAGTCTCACGAATACTACTGCTTCATTATTCCGCCATCGTGAACAAGAGCAAACCGCTAAAGCTCTCTCGGCAATCAACTCTCTCGCTTTTGGAACGCGCCCAAGCTTCGTTGCATTGCTCGGTTCGCCTGAATTTCGCCGTTAATACTTCATCTCTTCAATGGAGAGACGCATCAATTATTTGAGAAACTCAGTCAGCATCTTGAAGCAATCAGAGAAACCAAGCGAGAGACAGAATTGCAGTCATCTCTGGAGGCGAGAGAAGGAACCATTTTCTTTGTCTTTCACATTAAGGAGAAGTTATCCGTATCGATTGTGCTAACCAGTCCCGATAATTTAAAAAAAAGAAAAGGTCTTCGTCTGGAAGAAAGTGATCTTAATAAGACAGGAAGAATATCTGAAATGTATGCTTTTCAAATCGTTTAATGAAAGCATGGCTTTTCTCAAACCTTGATGTAATGGAAATCAGATTGTTAACGCTCTATATAGTAAGAGGAGAAAGTTTCATGAAATACGATCGTCTCAGTTCGGTAGGTCGGAAAAGAATAATATACTGAGGAAAATGAATGGATATGTTTAACGCACTTTATTACACCTTATTTAATGATAGAAATAAAATATTCTGAAACGTTTTAAATAAAAAATACGCAATTGACAACGCGACTATTATTATTAATTTTTGTTTTAAAGAACGACTGAGATTGTGTTTGTATTACAACTTTGGCGAAACGAATAATTGAAGCATTTAAAAATGTATCTCTCTCGCCATGCATATTGCGCGTACTTTTGTTTCAAGAATGCCGAGATTCTTAATCGGATGCAAATGCAAAATGAATTACTGCTTACAATAAAGAAAATAAGCACAATATCTCGAACATGTTATCAGAAGCGAAAGTACCTGTTACTGAAATTAATAATGGAAGGAAATATAATCGATAAAATGAATGAAAGGGCAAAATATTCGAAGTTGATGGATATTAGATGGTCCTGCTGCACATCATTGACAGCTTTTCGTGACCGCTTCATAGATTGCCAACCTAGAAATGGAGACGGGGTCCTAAGAAAAATAAGTTGTTTTATTTACGTCGGTAAACAAGCGCATAGCTCCTTACCTACCACCTAAACAACGGTAGAAGAGTGTGTCCACAGCAACGGCCGTTAAAATGCTCGGGAGTCCATTAAAATATTTTAGCGGATTCTCGGGTTTAGATTTCACCAGTGTTCATAAATCTTTGGATAAATATGTCGCTTTTGTCCCACTTGACCCTTATCCTTTTTCTCCCATTTCGTTCATTCTGTTCCCCTGTCCCATGGGTCCTATTGTCCCTCTTTTGTGTTTGTTCCTTGGCTCATTTTGTCTCTTGTCCCGTTTTGTCCCATTTCTCCCGTTTCTCCCATTTGTTCCCCCTATTTTGTCCCATTGACACATTTTGTCACATTGTATCATTGACTCATTTGTCACGTTGTCCCATTTTGTCACGTTGTCACATTTTTTATCGGACTGTCCCATTTTGTCTAATTGTCTAATTTGACCCTTTTCCCCATTTTGTTCCTTTTCACCCCTTTTCCAATTTTGTCCTCATTGTCCAATATTGTCCCCTTTGCCCTCTTCCCCGCTTTGTCCCACTTGTCCCCTTTTGCCTTCTTGGTCCTTCTGCGCACTGCAACTGTTATTTAAAAACGGTACGAAGACCCTGTACTAACAACCCTTGCTACAGAACATCGACAGTAATGACAATTATTAACTCACGAAAGTTTTAAATGTTTTTTTGAATAACTATAAATAATAAAAAATATTGTATGTAACACATCCTGTATTAGCGTTTAAGGACTCGACCGGAAGGCTTACTACTCGGCACTGCTATAGCCCCGCTTCTCAGTTAACTTTCTGGCCTTGTCCTTAGAGGCTAATTTAGATGACTTGTCACATAAATAACTATTCGAGGGATATAAAATACGTGAAAAAATGTAAAGAAATTTTACAGACAAACAATTTAAATACGTATGTCACACTCTTAACGTAAACAACATTCAGTGTACTGAATATATTTAAAAATGACAACGAACTCAAAGTTAAAAAAGAATCATCTTGAAGAATTCGTTAAGACAAACGCCTGAGAAGTATGTTTCTGAATCAAGAAATGAATTTATCCACCCAATCTATGTACTTTGCGCTGTTAAACGCTAAGCAATGAGAATATGGTACAATAAAAAAGTTGTTAAGTTTTGTCAAATTAAAAAAAAATCAATGAAGTGAAAATGTGGAAAATGGAAGAATGCTCGTGGAATGCTTTAGTCATAATGTAACGTGGTAACTGATAAGGCAATGAGTTTTAGTACCAGACGCGGTATGTTCTAGGAGACGTATGAGGGTATGTCCCGGCGGGAGATTTGTGGCGATACACTGCGATCCAGAATCAGACATTCCTCGTGATTTAAATGATTAGGCAAAAGATCAGACATATATAGCATCGACACTAAAAAAAGTAGGACACATTCATCTCAGTTCTAGGTCACTTATTAACACGGGATGCGTGTACATGTCTAAAAGTATTCCCTTAGTGCCAATGTCCCATTCGGAAAGGAGCAAAAGAATAATTTTTTTGTCTAAATTAATGTATAAGTTAAGCAATACTTTACTTAAAGTAATTTACATAAAAACACAATCGAATCGCATTGCGATACAAGGCAATCTGAGCGCTTTGTGTGATTTCCATGGAAGCGTGTCAGTCTCTCACATACCACATCTATTACTTTTTTTATTTTCTTCGGACGCCATATATTTCACAGTGATCACTCACTTTTTTTTCAAGAGAAAGGAAAATGAAATAAAGAAGCGGAGGCGGTGACGTTCAATCCACGCCGAAGCTTCAATAGAAACTTAACACTCTGGCATTTGAATCTGGGCAACTGAGAAGCGGATTTCTTTCGTATTAAGCTCGCTTCACAAGATGCGGAATCCCTTTCTGGACGTGTATAAGCAGCAGTATTGCACGCATAGTGGAAAGATATGTGTGGGCTACTCCGGCGCACAGATTTTTACTCGTTCTGCGCACCAGTTTGCGTCTCGAACCACGTGACCACAACATGGGCACTTCCTTTGAGAAGCCAGACCAGTCACAGGCTGCCATATTGCACGGAGAGCAAGAAGTGTTCAGAAACATTTTGAAAGTGGCATAAAGTGACAATTTCCAACGAAAAGTAACACGATGATGGTGTAATTGAAATTAAAGTTGCAATATTGAAAAAAATACTTCATACATCTGTTTTAATGACTTTTAACACGGTGATGATTATTTTGATATCTGGCTGTATTTAAAATTAGCGCTAATTTGTGACGAAAACTGGTGACTGAAGCTCATTGGTTGAAGTCGGATACAATGCGCTAGAGACCCCCCCTCGATTGAACGCGCTATATATTTCAACAAGTCGCAGAGCAGGACGAAGGAACTGTTACTTCCCACCATCACACTCGCGTGTGCACAACATTGGTCCGTATGCTTGGCTATGTTATATCTCAGCCTTTCCGAAACAGATACAATAAAAAAAAGTAACCTGGCCGCACTTATTTGTAGCATGCGGACTTCAACAATTGTAGTACTTTTCATAATAACATTGAGTTTTTCGTTCGCAATATCTCAACTACAATCATCAAACTAAGAACCGCCTAGAACAAAGGAGCAACGAAACGAAAAAGATGTTTATAAGTTATTGCGCGGAATAAGTTCGAATGTTTGCAGAAGGATCATGTACCTTATTAGAGAGCATTTGTACAAGTTGAATGAAACTAGATGGACAAAACCACTAATAAACAACGGAAACATTTAACGTTTCATGTGCTGGAAGCGTTTTGGACAATGTTTTCCTTCTGTCACGTTATTAGCAGTTGTTACGAATTGTAATGACAGAGTATTGCCATCGTCAATTTCACAGGGTGAAACATCCTGCTGGTTTGAACTTTCTATTTTGTTTCGCATTTGTTTACATATGATATATCTTAATAATTTTAGCACACTTCTGTTACAATTTGAAATAAACTCCATTAACGTAACATGAAACGCTACAGAACCCGACTAATGTATTCGTAGTCTTACGATGTGCGGAAACTTTACTATGTTTGCAATTTCGGGAGAAAATTCGCACCCTATGAAGCCAGCTTTACGAAACCAAAAGTACTCTTTTTCAAACACAATTGTACGCCGCTTGCGCCGGTTTAAGCAACATGGAAGGTTACATTGCGCACTCTTTGGAGAAGATATCATGTATATCGTATGGCAGCCCTGCAGTCCACTCGTCTTTACACACACACCATTGCTGAAGCGATAGTGGAATTCCGTACAGCCAATTGCAGACCTTTGCATGAAGTTCTATATAAGTTACTTTAGAAAGTCTATCCAACTTGAAACACATATGTAGCGGTTGAGGTACATAGGTCACTTGGCCGTATATTTCATCCCTTAGGAAGCAGCTCTCCAAACAATCTCTTAACTACGCCTCATGGAGATTTGACAAGATGGCTTCAATGTTTTGGATTGATTCACTACTCGGTAAATAGGATATGATAGATACTTGAGTCAACATGTAAGTACGAACAACGATTCCAATAGCAGAGTAGGGGTTTAAAGGTACGAAGGCAACGTCTTCTGAAGACATGTTCATTGTTAAATACCGCAACACAGCACAGCACACTTCTTGAATCTGTCAAGGAAGACGGAGCTCTCTGGCTGCTCGAGGTCTTTTCACTGTCATACGCCTATTATGTGGGCGATATGTTGTGAAGCAGCTCCAATGACATACAAAAACTGAATTATTTTTCGAGGCTGCAACATTCATGAAATGGAAGATGAAGACGAAGCGGTGCAAGTAGCAGCCGTGAAAAATGAAATTGCAATGCTCCATTATCGAGGATTTCGACGTATAAGGGCCACCCAATGTATGTAGGATCGTTAGCCATGATCAGTGAAGCCACTGTAGCCTTCACGATAACCGACACACTTAACGATACTACTTCACAGAGGCCGCTCATTCAGTGCTCCTGACGCCCTAGATTATTATAGAGCTCCTAGACCTCTCACAGTGTGCCCCAAGGAGCCTCATCATGCGGACAAAATTAATTATATTTTTGCAATGACATTATTTTTTTTCCTACATTCGGTTGAAAGACACTGGCAACACGTTTTCGAATTGAAAACCTTTGAACATTTCTAATGCTTTTATAGATTATATTACAGAAGTTATGTAAAAAAAGTAAAATATCGTAGATAATTTGACGAGCACTGTATGAAGGGGCGCTTTTAATCGTACGAGTATGATAATTAGCATGTTTTCAATTTGTTTATTAAATTGCTTTTAAACTTTCTCTTTTTTCTAGAGTCTTTTCCAAAATTGAAATTTAAAGTAAAAAAATGCAACATAATAACTGAATATGTACTACAATTTTAACCTCATAATATCGTTTAAAAATTTGGAAAATGTAAATACGGGATAAAACAACGAATTGCCGAGGAAAGAATTAATTTTGAGGGCGGAATAATCTTCTGAAATCCATTTGCGCTGCAGGAGCGCTGAAGTTGTGCATCGCTGAACTAGGTGAAAGAGAGAGTCTTCAATCTGGAGTGCCACAATTGAACTCACAGTTGGGGGGCTGTTTGTAATGTTGCGAACGGGACAGATGTTCTGGGCGACATTGAAGAAATGTGAAATTGATTTTCTTCTAGCAAATAGAAAATATTGAAATGAATTAATAAGCAATATAGCATGTTACAAAAGGTACTTTTGAAACGTATTATAAAAATAGTTTTAATTATTTTGATTGTTTTATGTTCTCAATTTTTTCAAACTTGTTATACGTAAAAAAAGCCAATAATGCAGCTTTCCCAGGCCATGTGTGGGTTAAGTCTGCTGTCGGTGATTCACTTGAGATTCAAGCATTGCTTCTGAAGTTTTCAAAACCTTCTCTGACTTTCCGCTTGAAGGAGGTAATTCACGCTGACCCCTTCTTGCAAGAGGAGGGGAGAAGGGAAGGGGAGTGGAGAGGTAAACAGTTGACAGCAGCAACGGCGGGGTTATGAGGCGACAGGTCCATCTCCATGTAGGTTGTCGGGGGCGTTGCTTTCCAGGGTGACGCGGGTGGCTGGAAGTGCGGCCTGCAGCTGGCAGCTCGGAGCTCGTTGCTGGAGCTCACAGCTCGTAGGCGTCCGGCCGCTTCCAGTAGCCGGAACGCACCAGCTTGTAGAAGCGCAGGACCCCGTAGATGGCCGCCACCTGCGGACACAAATGTGGAACTAATTAGCTTTTTTCATATTATTATAATAATGGAGCGGATTTGGATAATCTAAAATTCTCGCGAAGATATTACTGCAAAGTTTCTCTCGCCACAACGCGAAAGTTTTCAATGTAGTTCAACAGACCTTTAGATTATCAGATTAACCAACCAAGAGAGTAAAATCAGTAGTTAAATTCTGAGAAGTGTATAATTTTAAATTTGACATATTTGTAAATTAAAATTAGAACCTATTTTGAAGGGGAATGTATATGACTAAAATGTTGTATGATTAAAAGGGAATATATTTGTAAATTATTCGTTGAAGAAAGTTATCGAGGTTAAGTTTGTAGACTCGCATTGTACTACAGAGTAAAGGATCAGATCATTTAAGCAATAGTTTCTTTTGTACTGTGAGCCTTTCAAAACGTAGAATGGGAAAGAATGCTCCTGGGATAATTTATTCAGATCTCCCTTCCTTCATCACCTCAGTAGCACATGGTCCAAACCTCTCTGTGAACATTTTGTCTGAGAGGAAACAGAAAAGTTCTGATTCAGAACAGAGTATAATCAAGTGATGCGAACATTGCAGATCCAGACTTTGTATTGGAGAAGAAATAATACTATTCTAACCAAAATGACATAAATGATTTGGTTGGAGATTTTGGTCTGACCAAGTCAAATGATAAGTGTTGATGTTAAGGTTTGAGGAGTGAGACTCTGGATGCTAGTATGGAATCACAGCGCAGATGAATTGTCAACAACCTTTCTCCGCTTTTCCCTATCAAATTGGACTCCGTTTTTTAACACAATATAAGCAGTTTGTTTAATGAAATTGGAATCGCTTTGATCCTAACAGAATGACGCCTCTTCATGGACAACTCATGAAAGAGACTCAGAGTTGTGTTACTACATAATGGGAACAAGAATCCATCTCTTCCTATGACTCACTCAGTGCATCTCAAAGATAACTGCTGAACTATAAAGATTTTTTTTGGAAGTCTTGAAGTATGATAAGTAATGGATTTGAAGTTATCAAAGACTTCAAAATGGTGGGGTTTCCAGTGGGTTTCTAAGGTGGTTTTACCCAGCTTCCCACTATATTTGTCTTTGGAATAGCAGAAACGCCAAGCGCACTACAACAAGCAACTTTGGTCTCAGAGGTCTGAGTTCTCTGTAGGGACACTTAATATTATGTGGGAGCCATTGCTAGAGAACAAGAAGGTGCTTATACCTCCACTGTACATAAAGCTGAGGATTATAAAGCAATTTTTACGAACTAATGGTAAAAAATTCCCCAGCTTTCAAATACCTTGGAACCTTCTTCCCAAATTTGTACTAGGCAAAGGTCAAAGTCGGTGTTTTCGTGGGACCACAAATGAAGATCTTTGAACTACAACAAATTTCAATTGAGGAGTTAAGGAGAGCTGCTTGGACCAGCTTTATTGCATTTGTTCAGAGCTTCCTGGGCAATAACAAGGCCCGAAATCTTAACGATGAACTACAGTGCAATGGGTTGCAGAATGTCGCTAAAGGCTTGTTGCTCATGTTGACAACTTCAAGGAGAATATGGGAGCTTACTCGGAGAAACAAGGCAAACACTTCCATTAGGATGTGCTGCATTTGGAGCGCCGCTACCAGAGACAGTGTAATGACTAATGAGAGTATGATTGAAAACTATATTTGGAGGCTAATTCATTAAAGCAATTTAGAGTATTCACGTAAATCTCACGAAAAGTAACACACTTCTAAATATATGCTGATATATTTTTCTTAACTTTTCAGACCTAACCAATTAGAAAATAGTATTTACTTTCCAAAGAGAAAATTGTGATACAGTTGAATCTTTCCTCCGCATTATCACTAGATATTGATAAACACATCTAGCTTTCTCTACTAGTTACTGAAGTTCCTATCACAAGGAAGAAAATTATGTGTAAATCCTCCAGTGTTAGCTCCATCCTCATGTTTGTTATCCTGTAGAAAAATGTAAAATGAAATTCTTAAAAATGTGTATTATAATAAAGTGCTCTTACGAACAAAAGCAACATAGCAATCGAATTACACAAAATACTCCAGCTAGCTGGTCAATAAACAATGTCTACATAATAAGTACATAGTAATTAGTAGAGACCGGATTTGTATGTAATTACATATTTTTTGTCTTTCTACTTACCGTTCTCAAAATTGTAATCTTGGCGGATCATAGCCCTCCTAACACAATATCAATTTTTTTTCGTTACATATTTTTACATATTTAGTCCTGTATTACATATTTTACATATTTTGCTGTTTTCACAATATATTTTCTTATTTTATCAATTTTCTTCAATTTAATTCCATATTTTTTATGAAAAGTATTTTTTTTAAAAGTCAGCATTTTCCCTACATTATTGGGGGAAATATAGATGTTCAAAATACCACTGACACCGCGTTTTGTGATCTGTAACCTTAATTTCCGAGAAAAATTTGTGATCGCTACAGCGTATATTTGCTGGTTGTAGATAACGCCAGTTTGTGCGATGACTTCTATTGCGATTAGTCTGAGTGCTAAACTATATTCCTAAATTACAATAGATGAAGCGTTTACTACTGACGAGAAAGTTGGATGATGTAAAATGAGCAGTTTTTCTAAATGTAATTTCTTGCTATGTAATTGGTTTTTAATTAGAGAATTTTCATATTACATATATTCGATTTTACATATTTATTACATATTCTTACTGTTTTCATTACATATTTATGTACATATTTTGACGTTTAATACAACATATTTTTCCGGTCTCTAGTAATTAGTAACCAGATTAATATTATTATTCTTAAATTAGTAGTGCTCAAACACCACAAACTTTCTCACCTTTAGAAATGGTTACGTAATACTATTTATACAGCAATTTTTTCTCCGAATAAACACATCTTTTTTCTCGGCGCGGATAAAGTTCCTGTGACTTCCGCCCACCTGGGAACTCTTTGTGGTATTATTATGGGAGTTCCATGCTGCACCAGTGTGTTATGGGGGCGCGAACACAAAATTCGCGCGTCTCACTTAAAAAATTATTACTTAATTAATTAAGAAAATTAATTAATCATTGTTTCCCCGCGCCTCTACGCATGGAACGCCCTCTTCCGCCATGCGGCTTCAGCCATGTCGCCGCCGCCGCCGCCGGCGTCGGGCATCATCATCATCATCGCCACCGCCCCCGCCGCCGCCGCTGCCGGGGCCGGGGCCAGCGCTGCTGCCGCCGCCGCCACCACCACCGTCCCGCCCTTATCTCCCCCCACCTCCGTCCGTCCGCCCCCCTCCCCGGCCGGCCAGACGCCACTGCCATGCGCCCGGTGACATTGTCGGGGCGGTGGACAGATGGGGCGCGGCTGGAGGAGAGTACGGGGTAGTACGGGGTGGTGCGGGGGAGTGCAGTGGGCAGCTTATCGCTCCACACGGGACTACTCAAAAACTTTGCCGTGAAGCATTCCCGTCAGCGAAGGGCATTTTTTTCTATGTGCTTTGAGACCCTCTACTAGACAGCTGTGTAAAAAGGAGGAGCTGTGGTACTGTGAGAGTTGTCTGGTTTGAAAAATCTAGGCATGTGTGCCTCGTAGGCTCCAATACATTCTGCAATGTTACACTAATTTATTTTTTCTTACTGTATCAGTCAGGTAGCCTCGCCTAGTCAGTGTACCTTTCATTTTGTGTTATCATAGCAATGCAAGAGTTTTGTGAAATTGAAGTTTTTTGCATTCTTTGACAGTAATCTTTTTTGTAAAACTCGTTGCAAATCGTAGAACATTAAGAGCGAAAACTAAATATTTTCAAGCAAATATCAACAAAAATTCGACAATTATAACTGAGTTTCTTACAGCTAAATCATGTCAAAACAATGAAACGCAATTCACATAACTGCAAACTCGCGTGGCGGAATGCCATTGTAGCATTCCAACCTGATATTTCCTGAAGAGTAGCAATTTTTCTTTCATATTACATTTAAAATGTATTTTTAAGAGAGAAAACATTATTGGGCTAATTTCAATTAAAGTTTGAATATTGACAGAAAGAGAATACATCAATACATTGAGAATGCAAATATATTCCTCGCAACACGGACAAAAATATGGATTATCAAATTGGTTTTAAATAATTTCTTAAAGATTAATTTGTAAACGTATAGCAAAAGCTCGAAACGATGTAAGCACATCTCAAATTACGTTCACGAAGCGGGGGATATTCGAAGTGGACGACTATGATTGGCACCAAATTACACAGAAATACTTATATTTTCGAAAATTTGAACATGACCTTCTTTGAAAATATGTTTTTATTGAACACATTTCATTACGAAAAACGTTTTCTTCACAATTTTAGTTGTAGGAAAACTAAACAATTTAAAAGTTTTGCAATTTTCGAAAAATTGTACACGACCTTATATCAAATTCTTTCTATAAAATGCCATAGTCCCAATTGGGAATCCCAGACCTTCTTATTATTGCGTAATTTGCGCGTGATTGTTGCGTGTTGCGTGAAACTTGCCGTGTGCCCGGTACACTTAAACCCTTATACATTTCCCGTCCGAATAAGGTATCTGTGGCATCTGTGGCCGATGCCACGAACTTCAAGCGCTGCCCGCCACACCGGTAGATCGGCGCAACGCTACGAGGGGCGCTGGGAGCGACGCCGGTTGCCGCCGGCGATAAGCGGCCGGGTTACGCCCGACCGCACACAGCAAACGGAGGGACTACCCCTGCGGAGCGAAGGAGGGGCCGGTGGCGCTCTCCCCTCCCCAGCGGCGGGGCGTCGCGCCACAGCGGCAGTTCGAGCCGGAGTACGAGTTGGAGCCTGGAGTTTGAATTATCACCGCCGGAAGAAGCCTGCTCACGAGTATACGACGAACACGGTACGCATCAGGATTGGAGCATCGGAATTTCGGAGGACTACGCTACGACGACTTCTACGCCTATTGGAGAACGAGACCTGGCTTGTTTTCGGATTGAGATTTTGGAATTTGGAATAAAAAAATTGTTGTACCAAGCAAAGGTGTTAATTTTCTCTTTTTAGTATACAACAGTATCATATCCTCTAAGTTAAGGATGGATAAACACGACTGCTAACGGTGTTTTGACGCTTCATATCGGCGAATATGGAGTTTAGAATCAGATGTTAGTGTAGTGATGAGGTTCCCAAAATAGAGAATTCCCAGCAATCAAGATCCTGACGGGGTAGGGTAAGTGGAATAGTTTCCCTTGCAATCATTGAAACACAGCAACAACACTATCAGCAGCAACAATAGAAGAAACAGCAGCAACAAAAATATAAACAATAGAAGCGACAACAATACCTCGACCATAATAATCATTATTATCAATAGAAATGAATAGCAAAACTATTTTGGAAAATCTTTCTCAGAAATTGAGCTTTCGAATATCCCACACCTAAAGTGTAATATTAAGCTTTTACAAGTTTCAAATACAACGTAACTTAATTTAGCACTCTTCCACAAAGAACAGTAATACGTGCTGCTGAAAAAGTAAACACGGCATGCCATAACGGACGAAAACTGCTAAACCAAACACCCGTGTAATAAATGTGGCTCATATATTTACAAAACTCCACTCGGATGTGCCGAGAGTTCGCGGTGTCCATACCACATCCATGCAAACAAACCGCAAGCACATGTGTACACACACATTCACATTCAATGTGTATCTTCCCTGGTGATCACACAGAATATTCATGATTTTTTTCTACAGCATGCAAATCTCTTTTTATAGAATGGCGATCACGCGAGACACAAGCTGACTCCTTGAATTCGTGTTGAACAACTATACAAGCGATAGTCATATACATACAGTTCCATCACTAAACATTTATTACACGAAATGTATTTCCGCTTGTTTAAGGTCTCATTCTTTTTCTTAAGGGATATGGATTTTTTTTGGTTTAAGAATGCAAACAACATAGTGCAAGAATAGTATTTTAAGCAACTAGTTAAAAATGTTCAAGTTTTTACTTAAACAGTCCGTCCGTCCGTCCGTCCGTCTGTGAACAACGCTAGCAACTAAACCGTTCAACCGATTTTCTGGTGCTAAATGCTACATGCACTCTATTAGTGCGGGATAGTGCTAAATGCACTCTATTAGATGACATAAACGCCGTATTACTCTATTCTTTGTTTTTTTCAAAAATTACAAAAATATAATTTTTTTGACTTCTCACGTCGTTAATATTTACATTAGCGGCGATTTGTTGACATTATTATATTAATGAATACATGTGATTTAAATAATGTCAAGAAAAGTTTCTCGAGAACTCAACCGTTTTCTATGAAAACTAGCTCAAAATTCGCCATTTTTAGAAACGCTCAAACGCCACTTTCTCAAAAATGGCTCCAAATTTTTCTTCAAACTTTTCGAACGAATAGTGTTAATTGCACTCTTTAATATGACGTAAAGTTTATTTTGGGGTATTTTTTGTTTTTTCAAAAATTACACAAATGTAATTTTTAAAAAGATCTCTCACATCTTTAATATGCACATTACCAAAAATTTGTAAACATTATTATATTTGCAAGTGTAAGTGCTTCAAATGAAGTTTTTCGAAAACTCAAAAATTCTCTGTGAAAAATAGCTTCAAATTTCGCGTTTTTAGTAGCGCTTAAACGCAATTTTCTTAAAAACGACTTCAAATTTTTAAAAGAAAATAGCCAATTAGGACTAGGTTTTTGTGTTCTTTAATATTCTAAAATTAATATTTCCGTTCTATCATTAGGAAACCGCAAAATTAAGAAAATGCCAGAAAAAGTTACTTTGGGCGGCGATAGATGGCAGCTGGTTTTCTCAATTAAATGCATTTATCAAAACTACATCTTCAAATAAGGTCATGTTTAATTTTTTGAAAATACGAGTAGTTTTTCTATAATCTCGTGACAAACACAATGGCCCGCTGCAAATTTACTGCGCTTCCGACAGCTGGATACCTCGTAAATTAGAATTTGCAATTTTGTATATTATTTGTTTGTTCGTTTCTTACATTCGACCTTTTGTTAAACATTTTCACATTATTATTTTGGAAATTATTTATTTTCAAATATTTGAAATAAAAATTGCTAGCTATTAAATGGAGTATCGACAATGGAGGGAATGCAACAATGGAATTCCGTTTGGCGATCGCGAATTTCTGTGAATTACGTGTCATTGTTGTGACTTGATGTAGCTGTATGAAAAGGAGTTATAATTGTCAAATTTATGTTGGTATTTGCATAAAAATATGTAGTTTTCGCACCGAATTCTGTACCATTTGTAGTGAGCAGAGTATTTTTGCATAATTTTTGAATACTCTTTTCTAATCATAGCCTTATGAAATGCATTTCTATATTGTCTCGGGTATCAAGCTTCTTTTTCCAATACAAGTTTACAAAACGTTTGTATTATATTTTTATGCAGTTGTAGAATTCACATAGTTCTGACACACTGCGATGGAAACAGTGAGTTGTTGGCTTCTTGGTTGAATTGGACGTTTTAAAATAATAGCTAAGATGTTAGTATCGCAGAAAGTGCAATCATCTCCTGTATTATTTCAGTAGTATGCCTTTCCGTTGCGGTTCTCACACGCGACCAATCTAAATGATGTCTCTAAAGAAAGAGAATTTCACGTAGACAGGACGAATTGCACTTTGACTTTAAAAATATGAAGCATTTGTTAAAAACAACGCATCTAAATATTCTAGTCAAATGCAACCCGCAACACTTTTCAAAGTTTTCGTCAAATAACTCAGGTTCACGTCTCAGATAAACGTTTCTCACACCATAGTCTACAAGATGAGATATTCTTCGACATTTAATTAAATTTTCGGTTCCGCGCTTCATTACTATCAAGGCCACCTCAATATTTCAGCCCTTGCTGCTGGTAGCAATTTTTTGGCAATAAACGTCGTCTATCTTATATTTACGCTTTCTGTATACACCAAAGACTTATACCCCGTGGTTTATGCAGTCTGACGAGGTTTATGTGCATAATCATCAATTCAAGAGTAGCCCTCCAACAACTAGAAGTACAATTATAGTTGCTTGAAGATTGTTTCTTATGCGTGCAATGAAACCAATTAAAGTTTTACCGTGGTCTATAACTGCTGTATCCGTAATTGTGGAGGCATGTGTGTGACAGTGAAGAATGAAGACTGTTTTTGTGTTTTACGAGGGTAAGTCAACAAGTATATGCAATCAATGTTTATAATTTATTACAGGAAGAATACACAATTTTTATTGGTATCATTTTTTAACATAGTCACCCTTCTTTTCTATTCACTTGGCCCATCTTTGCATAAGCTTTCCGATACCTTCTGAAAAAAAGGTTTTTGATTGTGCAGCAGGGCTCATATGCACCACTTCTTTGAACTGTTAATCGGAGCAGAATCGACGGACCAAACAGATGATATTCCGACGGGGCGAGATTGGGACTGTGCACAGGATGCTTCAACACACGATTCTCACACGATTGCGCTTGTGCTCTTCATTGAGTCGTTTTGGACCTCATAGCTTCTTTCTTCTTCAGTTGCCGCCGTTCTTCACTCTTTCTTGACGTACGTTCGACCACTGTTCTGGGAACTGGTAAATACTTCTCTGTGGTAGGACATTGTGCCCGTTTTGTGCTAAAAATCTGCTATGGATTTCCGCCCCTAGTACACCTTTAAACCATAAAAAACGGATTACGGAACGCTCTTCTTCTTTGGTGAAAACAGAAAGTGCTGTAGCCATCTTTACACCACAACAGCGCAAGACTGACTGCTCAGATAACGATGAAACCTCCTACAGGCAAAGACAACGGTCCCATCCACAAAGCCGTAGAATCAAACTAAAGAAAATTAGAGGAAAATTGCAGATACTTTTTTACTTACCTACGTACTTGTAGTAGTATTTTCGTTATCAGCTGTGATTCAATGAAATTTTCAAGTCAGCGGGTTTAGACACATAGCTTTCTCAAAAGTAAAAAGCAAATATTTTTTGTGACTATCACGAAAAGCTAAAAGCTAACTATCAAAGAATATTGAATAATTACTTCAAAGATTTTCTTTGAGGAAGTGTTGTGAATTGTTCCAAGAAAACTCTCCATGAGACTATATAAATCTTTATATTGAAAATTTCTTTTAAACATCAATTGCATTGCTCTTTATTTTTATTCAATATTGTGTTAGCACATTACAAGTTATCTTCATACATTTTTAAACAAATAAATACATTTGTTAACAACTTTGAATAATTCGTTAACAACTTTCTCTCTTAGAATGGAAATAGGGTAGGGATGAGTGTGGGGTTTAACACGCGAGAGTTCTCGCACGGGTACGCAGAGGTAGTAGGCGAAAACGTGTGCTATGGCACAACACAACAAACTTTTTAAATTAGCTTAAGTAAAATAGCTTGAAATAAATGAAAAATATCAAAACGCACTAGCCTACAATACCTGAATAAATTTAAAATTATGGAAAGAATAGCGCAAGTCACTCGATAACTACCAACGATCGCAGTCCAAACGCACGATTTAAATGTTGGCGGTATCTGGAAGTATGGATATCAACGCCCAGCTGCAAGCTCATTTTGTATTGTGGATAATACACCGTTTGATATTAAACTCAAGGTGTCGGTCAAAATAATGGAAACACCGTTTTAGCAACATTCACATGTACCGAAGATAAGTCTAAGCCCACTAAATTGTTTCTAATGGTACAAATTGGTATTTAGTACTCAAAGGTAAAAATATTAGTTTGATTATTTTTTGGACCGGAATTGCTTTTCTTGTGATGTGTAACAACGCAGAAAATAATCCAATACTTTTTAATATACAAATAATTTTTCAATTTTCGCACCCTTTTTGCAAGCTGGCACAATGGCACTCTCCAAATCCCCCTCATAACAAAAATCAAGGAAAGTTTAATAATACTGCAAAGAGTAGGGTTGTACCAGATATACTCTTTGGGTTGTACTACCCCGATTCGGTATTTTCGCACTACTTTACTAGGCTCTCTCGAGAGTACAAGCCTTTTCTAATATTTTTGTGACTATCAAAGAAGTTCTCGAAACGTTGTTTTTAAAGAAGTATGAATTGTTCTAAGAACAACTCGCTATAATGCTGAACAAACCTTTATTGAAAATTTGTTTCCAACATCAACTGAATTGTTATTTTTGTTTGATATTCTGTAAACACATTAGAATTAAGTACAAAAGTACATTAGAAGTTACATTTATATATTTTTAAACTAATAAACACGTTTCATTAACAACTTTCCTTCTTAATGGAAAGGATAAGCAAATGGATAGGAAAAGGGTAGGGTTTACAATGCGAGTTTTCTCGCACGGGTACGCTAGTATTTCAATAATACGTAGCTGTTTCCAATAACGCGGGAAAGTATGTGCTGTTGTGGCACCACTAGTTTGGTATTTGACGAATAAAAATATTGAACGAGTAACAATTGAAGCGAGCTAGCTATTTTGTATAAAATTATTATGAATTAAGAACAGAAAAATAGTTCAAGATTAGATAGACAAAAGACTCATAGGATTGGTCACCTGACATATATGTTAGCGTTGATGTAAATAATTGCAAATATTATCAATTTAATAAATGATATTGGCAACTATTATCGATCCAATTACGATATCTGCTGGAAGAAATATTAGAAATGATCCTTTAAAAATTGGTAAATTTCTCTACAATTATTTGAATATTTTTTTTAAAATTAGATTGTATTTTTTCTTTCGGCTTCATGGACAATGAATGTACTTCACTGTTTATTATTATTGTTATTATTATGTCATCACATTTTGATATACGGATTGTGAATAAATAATAATCTAAGGCATAAAATGTAACTGCGGTGTAGTCAGTTCACTGTGATTGCGGATAGGTCAGACAAAAATGTAGCTGTATTTTGCAATTTGAAATTAACTGCTTGTGTAGCGGATACGTCACACAGTCTGTTAGGAGTTTGCCTAAGCCGTATTTAATTCGAAATGTAGACATTTGTAAAAAATAATGCATCGAAGGATCTGCCGGTCTGAATAATATATCCCTTAAGGTCTGAAGTTATTCATATTAAACATTGTGCATATCTTAATGTGCACATTACGTGAGCGTCCCGTCTTTTCATCTTTCGAGATCGCTGTTGCGTCGTTTAAAGAACCTGCTCTGCTTTTCTTACATCAGAGAAATATGAATGAAAAGGTTGCAACGTGTGGCCAGGCCTCATTAAAAAAGGTAGGCAGGCAGGCCGTAGCCGTGCTTCTTTTAGAATAACAGAAGCGGATCGTCACAATTAGACTCTTTCCTAATTATCTCGTTTTGGAGTAGTCGCTACGACCTGTGCATAAAATATTTTTCTCCATGAATTACGAAAAATTTACTTCGCTGAATGCTACTTTTACGGGAATCGCGGATTGTCGCACGAGAAGCAAGTAAAGACCAAATAAGAGAAGAGATGGCAGTCAATTCGGAATAGTGGACTATCTTTGTTAGTTGGTAGGATAAGGAAATAGTACTGAACGCAGATAGAAGAACTGGGAAATGAAGGAGAAGGACAAGGGGGAGGAAGAGGAGGGAAAGGAGAACGGCGAAATGGGAACGACGAACATGAAGAAACAAACGATTCTTGATAGAACAAGAAATAATATATAGGATAGAGGACCAAAAGCCAAAGGAAAACTAATAGGAAATTGGAAATTTCAGAAATAAATTGATCACAAGATTTTTCAGATTTCCAAAGGGAAAGAATGAGATAACATGTTATAATGATGAGGTGTTGTTGATCTTATATGAACAACTCAATTTGATGTATTTACCACAGTTGTTTTTATATCAATAAGTGGCAAGTAGTAGTGAGTAGTAGCGAATTTTTACTTCCCATACATGACTTTTTAGTAATCGAAATATACCAATTTAATATAAACCTAAGTACACGTGCTATATACTAACAGAAACAAGTTCAAATTGAAATACATCACGAAAAGAACGTAGTTTACACAAAAGCGATTTCGCAGTTTAGTATATGGAATTATAGAACTACCAAAGAAAACAAAAATTAGAAGAATTCAAAGACCGGGTAAAAACCGCAAGGGAAGGCGAATAAATGTAAGAAATCGAAAGCAAGGAAATTAACAGGAGAAAAATCTCATTACTTATTAAGTGTAATTGCCAGAAGAATTGCTTAATAATTTTGCGTACTTTAACAAGCATGGTATTAGATTAAAAACTTTTTCGAAACATTAGACGGCTGGACAAAAAAATTATTAGTACGCAGAGACAAAGAAATGTCAAGAAAAACAAAGCAATGAAGGAAAGGAAGGGACGAGGGCGCGGGAAAGGGGTAGGAAGATACAGGTGGAGATGAAGAAAATGACCAACTGATATAGAGGCAGCAGGAATGATGCAATGTGGTGAGGGACGAGAAGGATGATATCAAAGATGGGGGAAAGGTGACATTGGATGTAGGAAAACTGTGGAGCGGAGGTGAGATATAATTAGGATGCAAAAGGTGACTGGTAGACGGACGAATGAATGAGGATGAGGTGGAGGAGGAAGGATGAGAAAAAGGGACAGTGACTATAAGACAAGGATGGAGACAAGACGTGATATAGCGAGAAGGAGAAAGAAGTGAAGGGTGATAAAGAAGCGACAAGGAAAGAAAATAGAGAAAATGGAAATAAATATACGAAGAAGGGTCGGAAAAGGAGTCGGTGAAGGTGGGGGCGGGGTTGGAGGTGGGTGCGGGTTAGAGAAGGATGCGGGGCGGGATTGGTGGTGGGGACTGGGGTAGTAGGGGCCGAGGAGGGAGGCGGTTGCGGGGTAGGATGCGGAGGCAAGGGTGGTGTTAGAGCCGGGAGATGCTTGGAGGCGACGGCGGGGTAGAAGTCAGGGGCGGGTTGTGAGATGGAATTTATTGATAATTCCGGGCGCGTCAACTGCAAAAATCATTAGTCCCGCACGTATAGTGCATGTGTTTTCCTCGCGAGGTGGTGGTGATCTTCCCCCCCCCCCTGGATGGTCAGATCCGGCGCCGATTTATCGGCAGCTAAAGGGGTTTCCCTCAACCAGGTATCTCCCACCAGTGGGGCTTCCCCCTGGCCAGGACAAGCTCTTAGTCCCTAACCGGTCTCGAGACATGTATGATGGTTTAGTGTATGTTAGTGAAAATGTGTGTAAGGGATGAGGATAGGACAGGAAGAGGAAAGAAGGAGCGGGTGCGGTCCGTGGCCCGATTGATAGGGTACTGCTTAGGCATTCGCTTGGTATTGATCGGAGAAACCACGGAAAACTACCTATCAGAGCAACCGGTCGCTAGAATTCTCCACACAGCGGCAGAACTCGTCCTATCTAACGTAGAGTACCTAGTGTCGAAAATCCTGCCAGCATTGGGACTCGACCGAGGACCTCCCTGTCAGAGGCCCTGCATTGACATCAGTAGACATCCTGA
The DNA here is from genome assembly GCA_031308135.1 of Acheta domesticus. NCBI lineage: Eukaryota > Metazoa > Arthropoda > Insecta > Orthoptera > Gryllidae > Acheta > Acheta domesticus. The sequence goes on along the minus strand of JAHLJT010002406.1, from coordinate 103,400,519 downwards.
GCCACCTCTCCCACTGAGAGAAGACGGTTGTGATGGCGAGCGGGCGGGGACGGATGCGTAGGCGGAGTGGGTAACTGGAGGCGCTGGAGGGGCGGCCGCGGAGTGGACGGACGGGTGTGTGACTCGCGGGGCCCGATCAGCCTCGCCGAGTGTCGGGAGTCCCCAAGAAGGGAAGCAAAATGGACGTTGGTGGGGAGGGGAGAGTCGGGGGCAGGAGGACGGCCTCTCCAGCCGCGGGCGGCGCGTGCTGGGGCGTCGGCATCGCGACTGGAGTTGGCGACTAGTTAGTCCGTTTAATGAGCGGGGCCGCCCCGCCACGGCAGCGAGCGGCTCGGCGATCGCCAGCGGGTGGCGGGGGCGGGTTCGGGGACGGGAGCCGGGGACGAGGTCAGGGCCGGGGGCCGGGGGAAGGGGCGGGGACCGGGGGTGGGAGCGGGGGCGGGGGGCGGGGCGAGGATCTCTTAATTATATAGCCAGCAATTACCGCCACCGCCGCGCCGCCGCCGCTGCTCATAATGAGAGCCGGGTCCGCGGCTGCCGCAAAGCGCGCTGGGACGGCCCGCGGAACGGGACGGCTGCGGCGGGACGCGGCGCCGCGTGCGCCGGCGGCGATAAAGAAAGGGGCGTGGCGTGAATAGGCTGGTGCCGCACCCAGAGTCAACCACAAGCGAAACCACTTCGGGCGAAAATCAAAGAGTAAATGACGTTGAGAAAACCACATGTTTAAAGTTGTTCAGGCCAAACTCGGGGATAGTTCTGTATAGTGCTTGACGGCAGCACCGTAACAAGTTGTCTGAAGGGTTGATAATTTTTACCCACTGGATTGTGGCGACAGACTTAGGTCTTTATCCGAACAGAGCACGGATTCGAAGAGAGTGCAGACGCTTTCCTTTAAAGACGGCTATGAAATTGGAAACTATGACCACCGTTACAATAATAAACTGTGAAAAACTTATTAAAATTTACACATGAAAGCAAATATATTTTTTTAAATTTTGCCACAGATATGAAAAAATAAATTTTGAATGAATTCGAACACGGTATTTTGAATATTGGGTGTTTGGCTCCAGAGCGTGGTGCACCTTCAAGTCAACTGACATTTTGCTTTGTTTTATTCAAGGTGTTACGAAGGAAAGTTAAATTATTCCCGCGTCTTAATGAGCAGGGGTTAGTGTTCTCTCCTCTCTAGATACATCAACACAATTTCCGATCATATTAATGTATGATTAATAACATTAAATAACTATCAAGTGATCTAAAAGTAATTTGAGGTTTTTTGTAAAATTTGTATTTTCTGAAATGTTTCATTAATAAGACTTTTAGATGCAAATACAAATTAAAGAAGTACATTGATGTTGATGGTTATTCTATTTAAAACGTAAATACATTTTGGAGGGTACTTTTTTATCATTTTGGGACCTTCATCCTTATTTCGCATCGCCCAATCCATTATTCTTTTACTCCCTTTTATGTTATTTTAATGTGATTTTTTAAGTGCTTTCCACAGCGCTTTATGCATTATATTTTTCAATTTAATTGAATCGCAATTTGCAATACATATCTTTATAGTGAACTCGAATCTGAAGGCGTCTCACTGTGTCTATAAAAATTCTATTGATTTACAGTGTGAAAAGCATCCTGCCACCACTTTGTCTATCTGTAAAAGAACAAATATAAAGAAGGAACTCCATTTTTCTTTTTATGTTCTTAGAATAAAACGGAAGACGTTTTCACCAGCTTAATTTCTAAGACATTAAATCTTGTGACGCCTTCTTTAAAATGATTGTTTTCGTGTCTCTTCCTATGATGAATAATTCAGTCACGGAACCCGAATATATATATATATATATATATATATATATATATATATATACACACATTTGCTTTTTTATTATTCATAACAATAAGCTATTCAAAATATTGCATTAAATTTCAATGATTGAATAAGACGAATCACTAACTTACCTGTATTTGCACATTTTAGACCTCCCTTTTAAAAACATTACTATTTAAGAACCATTTCCTCCCATTTTACCGTTGAAAACTGCTCCTAAAAATTCCAACTCCAATAATAATGTAACATTTTTTTGTTCCTTCAAATTGCCGTCTTCATCCAGCAGTCCACTTCCCGCCGAGTGCAACGCGGGGGGCCCGCGCGCCAGCTGGCAGAATAAGCGGCGCAGAGCCCAGAGCGGACGGACGCGAAGTGTGCGCGGGACGACCGCAGTCGACTGGATGGCCAGCGGACGAGACGAGCGCCAGGAGGCGGCGAGGAGCGCGGCGTCGGGGGAGAGTGACGACGGGACGAGGGGAGGCGTTAGCAAGGAGTGACCAGGAGAAGGAGGAGATTGGGCAGAAGGGCCGGGCCGGAGAAAAAATGGGGAGGGTGGAATTGGTGACGAGGGTGAGGCGGCAGCGGGGAGGGTTTTGGGAGCGAAAAACGAACAGGAGGGCGGCTGTGGGAGTGGCTTCAGAGGGGACGGAGAAAGAACCGAAGATGGAGGCGTCAGCAGGGACGACGGAGGGTGGTGGCGGCGGCGCTGGCGGCGGCGGTGACGGCGTGGGGGAAGCCGCAGTTGCAACAACGGTGGTGGATGAATGGTGGTGATAGCGGTGGTGGTGGTAGAAGTGGTGATGGTGGTGGTGGTAGAAGTGGTGGTGGTGGTGGTGGTAGATGTGGTGGTGGTGGTGGTGGTACATTTGGTGGTGGTGGTGGTAGCAGTGGTGGTGGTGGTGGAGGTGGTAGAAATGGTGGTGGCAGAAGTGGTGGTGGCAGAAGTGGTGGTGGCAGAAGTGGTGGTGGTGGTAGCAGAAGTGGTGGTGGTGGTGGTAGAAGTAGTGGTGGTGGTGGAGGTGGTGGTGGGAGCGGGGTCGGTCGCGTGGAGGCGCTAATGGGCGAGCAAGCGCTGGGCAGTTGGCTTCCCGGCGGCGGACACTTGTGGACGGCTGGGCGCTGAATGGAGCGCAGGATAAAGTAATGATGGCCGGAGGGAGACGCTTGAAGTGCGGCGACGAGTGGGCAGGTGGGGGGTGGGAGAGTGTCCACTCCCATTGACCCTTCACCCTTCGCCATTAAGTGCAGTTCACACACGACGCAGAAATCCTCGACTCACGTTGAACGCTCTGCGCTACGAAATGTCAGAAATTCTAAACATAGAACACACTTTTTCCAATTTATTACGAGAGAGAGTCTCCAGAAAATGCGAATTTTCAATAATTTGAAATAACATAAAATTATGTCTATTAAAAATTAATAATTTAAATAAATTTATTCTACCGAAGAAAATAGTTATCAATGCCTCCGGCCGTCATTACTGTGACCTTCTTATGAGTGAACGCTTTAGTGTTGCGTCAATGAACGCAGGTCGGACAACATCAGTACCTTCAGGAAACTTTCGCGACTTAGCGTTTTTAATTCCACAGAAGTCAGAACCAAAGAGAATTCAGGAAGATAACACGAAGAAAATCGGAACTTTCTTTACGAATGTACTGCGAAGGAAAACAGCGGCTGAACTAGTCCTACCTATTTAGCTTTTTAGAAAATCCTATCACCGTCGGGACTCCAGGCCAACGATCTCCTGATCAGAGGCACTGCAGTGACATCAGTCGATGACCTGAGCCACCTCAGCTGGTAATTCTCTCGAAGTACCTGAGGGTGTGGGCAGGAAGTCGGCTGCCAAAGGCGAGACACTTGCGCAGGCAGACGAGTGTGTAAACGTCCGCTGTCGACGCTGAAGTCTAGTGCGTCGTGACGAGAGATCGAGAGATCGCAGTCGAGAGCAACAGCAGCCTCTGCTGTTGCAGGCCGGAGTACGTGTACATCGGCGGAAAGGGAACTGGAGTGGGGGGCGGGAGAACAGAAGGCGTGTGGGAGTCACGAGAGGACTTGCGGCTGGACGAGGCTTAGCTCAGTGCGGCGAGGGTATGATGTGTGTGGGGAACGAGGTCGACAGAAAAAACGACCTTAGGTGACTGATTAGTTTCAGAGAAACAGAAGTACTCTGGATTCAGCGTGCCAAATAGTGCAATACCAGTTTTGTCGTTGATATTTTCCGTTTTAACAATTCTATTTACTAGCAACTGTACCTAAAAATCCCCCTTCAAAAATATTTCTACGCGCTAAAGTGTGGAAAAGATACGAGTCCCTTTGTGAATATTCAAAATGCAAATCGTTATACTAATTATTATGAAGCAAAGTTATGTTTCTGAGCGTGGACGTCGTGTCTTCCTTTAAATCAATTAGCGGAGTTAAACGAAAGAAGGGCCAAACAATCTGTTTTATCTGTGAAAGTGATCAGAATTGTGATTAAAAATTAATTTGACGATCACCAAAAAATATAAAAATAGTACCGTAAAATTGTAAACGGACACTAATAGTTCCGGCGAAAATCAACAGCTCTAAGAGGTGGCCGCTTAGCCTTAAACAAGGTGATGAATTTGTAGAACGCGTACGTAAGTTTTATTGAGCTAATTCAAGTATATTTTCATTAAAATCATTTTCTTTTAACAACATACATAGGAGACATGGGAACCATTTTGTCCTCTTGGCTAGTGTTAAACAAAGCTAACCTTGACTTGTCATTCACACTGTAACTAGAGAAACTAACTTTCTATAGCCATTGCTCAGAATTCAAAAGGGTTTGAAAAGGCAATTCAGAATCTGTAAATAAGAAACGTCAGAAGAGGGTCATCGGACTAAGGACTTAGCGAATGACCTTCTAACTGATTTCGCGCACGCGGGTTTTCTCCAGGAACTTGACAAGTTCCCACAAACCGTCAACCCATCATCAGATAATACCCATCACGTGTTGTTAATTGTAAAAATCTAACACACATTTGAGATGAACGACTCTACAAGAACCTGTTGGAAGTAAATTTGAATATGATGATGTTAAATCAGCAGTAATCCCCACCAATTTTTCGCTTCTTATTCTATTACAGAGTTCAACATCGCAAAGAAACCGCTGTGGAAAATTCTACCGGGTCTACGAAAAAAATGGTCGTTAATGGGGGTTGCTGCTTCACTCAAGATGGCTGTTTGGAATAGGCTTTGCTATATGTTAGATGCATCGGTCACGATAGAAGTGAAAGTACATTTGTAAAATGTTTATTTTTTGTTAAATTATAAAAAAACCATTAAATCACATGCATTATAACAGTTTATCAAACCATACTGAAGAATAGTATAATGAAATTACGTACAAGCGACATTTGGCGACTCAGAAGAGTCAGTGACATTTGAACCCTCTATTACCCCGTTATATCCAGCCCATGTCATTCTATTTCATTTGTTCAACAAACGACGACTGATCTCGGCCTAGCCAAGGAACACGATAACTGGTTGACATTTTGCTTAATTCTGGGACTCTATTTTCCCTCCACGAGTAAGTGTTATGCGAAACAATCGTAACACTTGACTACGTAGCTTCTAGTGCCCTCCAAAGCCTCCTTTTGCCCCCCTCTTCTGTTTGCTTCCAGTCCTTCCGTGTGATCAGCAGAACCTTTGGTTGTGTTAAGCGTACATTTTTCATCCTGTAGCACAGTAAAGTTGTAATTCAAAATTTCACGCCATATCCATATCGCTCATTAAATGCAATACTTCCAATGTTTTCATGCTGAATAAATAAAAAGTCGTCATTTTCTGTTTCTCTGTGATGCTCGATGATATCATTTGTACTTTCAACTGCATGAGTGTCATATTTGGGGTTACAGAATGGAACTGTGTAAATTCTAAAATTTGAAACAATTTTACATTGCAGCGAAGACATTAATCTTTAAGAATAATTTTGGAAAAGGATCAGTAACTATTATTACTAGACATCGGATGTTAAAGCACTAAAACCTATGTTTTAGATGCCTAAAAAGACACTAAAATGCCTTCAAATAGGCACCAAAAAGGTAATAAAAACTTAAAATTGGAGGGAAACAGCACTTATATTGTTCACTGCTGTTGCACCTAAAATTAGCCAATATCAAAAAAACAATATAACAAGCCGGTAGAATGAAGACGCAGCTTACGCCGGGCAGAGATGTAGGTCCTAATGAGCGACCTACATTACACATTTCCCAGAAGAATATCTGGCACGGAAAAATATCCACGTCAGAAGTCGGGATCATCGTCTTGCCCTCTGACGTAAGAGTACTTTGATGAAGTCGCAAATTTGTGCTCAGCGTTCACCAAAGCGCGGCCACCGTTCAACCCAGTGCCCAGAGCCCACCGATTGTTTTTTTTTGGCGTAAGCGCAAAGAACATATGGAGTGAAGCCACAATGCAAGCTTTCCGGTTAAAAAAATTCAATGTGATGTGGAAACCCAAAAGAAAGCTTCAGCCTAGAAAACAAATAGAGATTCGTTATTAATAGACAATTAATGTGATTAGTAAAACTGAAAATGATTTAAACGTGTATTTAAAACCAAGACTAGAAAGAAAAATACATATATTTTAAAGGAAAGAAAAACATTTAAAAAGGAAAAATATGTCTAAAAAGGCATTTACATCATAAACGATCAAAAAAGGCAAAATAAAAATTCGTCAGAAAGTTTAATTTTCCATAATTAATATACATATATTAACTGCCTGTGAATATTTTCATTAGAATAAAATAGGCATTTTCCTAAACATCCGATGTCTATTTATTACATTCGCCTTTAAAGAACAATATCAACTTACTTGTAATCGTAAAACCAAACAATTAAAATTTCAAAAAAATTGAATTGCGTTAAAATGTTTTTGTACACTCAATTCTGAAGTTGCCTTTTAAGGGCTGTTTATGATCTATACAATTAAACGCCCACAGTAAACGCCCCTACGTGCTCCCGTCTCCACCCCTACGTGCTCCCGTCTTCCCCCCTACGAGCTCCCGTTTCCACCCCTACGTCCTCCCATCTTCAGCCCTGCGTCCTCCCGGCTCCACCTCTACCTCCACCTTTGCATCCATTACTGCCTTCACTTCCACTTCCTCCCCAACCTCCACCCCGCCCCGTCTCCTACCCCACCTCCACACCACCTACTCAACTTCACTTCCACATAGTCGCTTCCTCGACCGCCTTCGTGCGCCCCCGTCGGTGACAAAGCGGGGCGTGGGCGGCGACGTGGCGACCGACGCGTAGGAATGGAAATAACGGAGAGCTCCGCGGAGGATTTGCGGGAGCCCCGCGATTCATTTCTTCGCCGTCGCAGCGAAAGAAGAGGCTCCCGGCGAGATGAGGCATGCCGCCACGCCCCTTTCCATGAAAAAAAAAATGCTGCAAATCCCTCGCGCCGCTATTTGTCCGCAAAAAAAATTCCAAAGTCGAGCAATGCCCTTGAGTTCTCGCGGTTATGAATGCACTATTACGTTGCCAATTTCTTGATTTTGTTTTAATGGAATTTCAATATCTTTGATCTCAATAACCGGAGGTATTAATATTAAGTACGAATTATTGAATATTTCGACTTATCGTGGAGGAATATATCCATGATTGTTCGTTTAGGAAATGAAAACGATGGGGTGCGTGATGCATCAAAACGTTTCCTTACCTTAATATTATGAAATGCAGAATTCGGAAGAAGTATTGGCTCAGAGGTAACAATTTAATTACTATTGTCTTTTAAATATCTCAAAGGATTTCTGGATTTTAGACAGGGTCACTTTAGGATAGCAAATATCACTGTTCGTAGTTGGAAAGCCTCGCCCTAGGGGCAGACCTGGGGGGGGGGCGTAACGAAGTGTACAGCGAGTTACAGAGCTGTTTAACCTGCCGTCGGGAGGAGATAGTATACAACGTCATTACATTTCCAGGCGCTCGATGTTTAGTAATGAGAATTGTTCGTTATCTGCCTGTGACACAAATGGACGTAAATGACAATGTTTCCACAGCGTTACTTCTCCATGTCTCGTGCCGTGGTGACAGAAGGGTTTATCTCTAATTGCCTGATAATTGAGTGTTAACGCTACGAGGGTTGGAAAACGGCTACGAAAGTCTTTCGCAAGCCCTGGTTGCTATCAACGCTGTGCAGGCTTTGGGGGTACAACTCGAAACAATGGTAGGGGATTCTGTTGCACAAAAGGGTCGCTTGTTTATTGATTTTGTGCAACGTGAATACGCCCGACGCTACCTAAGTAAATGCGTTAATAAAAATCAACACAATTCTCGACCTGTACAAAACATTTCTCTCAGAGGTATAACTACAACAGCGAATCCAACCTACGATAAAATTGTACAATTAAACGTATGTGGTAATCTAATAATTGCTTATTATGCAGGAATGGATCATCATGTGACATCGCTGTGGTTCTATAAAGAAGATTTGTAAGACATTTTGAAGAATATGTTTGAAGGTTTGTTAAAGATAAAGAATCATTGAGTTTTTACATTAATTGTTACAAAAGTTTGATGAAATGGCCATTTCTGTACCAATGGGAGGGACGTTTTAAAAGAATATTTTATTTTTTGAGACATAAAGCAGAATGAGATAAAGGAAAATAGTTTTGAACTTTCTCTTTCTGTGAACTAGCTCTTACGACAATAGTTCAATACTGTCGTCAGAGCAGCTTCAGCGTAAATGCGAAACTTCCTAGGGAGGAGGATTAGTTTCCTTGCAAGAAGAGAAATTAGATCCTGTAATTTCGAGAACATCAATTATTTTCACAACTCCAAATATAAACTAAACCCAAACACACACAGTTAGAAAGATCTAAGTTCACTATTTAGGCATTTTCTCGTAAAATATAGTCGTGAAAAGATTTGTGTTATCTTGTTGTGTTTGCAGCTCCAAAAATTTGAGTATTTTGAACATCCTTAAGTTTTGAAGTCGAAGTGTACCAAATAATTAATTTACATTCAAAACGTCGCTCAGCGCTGATGTTCATTGATTCAGGAAGTAGACTCCACACATGGCCTCCTACACTAAGAGTAATAGAGGAGGCCGTGCTCCACATCAACCAATACTTGCGTCATATTTAAGTAGGAAAACTTGTGTAACATCATATACTTTTCATTTTCAATACAACAAATTTGTGCGAAATTAATCGAACTTTTACGAAAAATCTTTTCTCTTATTTAAAAGAGAGGGAAAATAATATAACTAGGGAACTGAATGAGCGATGATTGACTTCATAGTTAATAACGTTCCGCTTCCTTTATTGCGTTATTCTCTCATGGTCACTATCAAGTTTGTAAATGATCTGCTAATTTGTTCACATGAAGGGTTCAATTAATAATTGGGAGATTAATTATACATTTTCTGTTCCCAATAATAAACAAACATGATTGATATGAGGCCTATAAAACAATTCACAACAGATTTTGGTATCTACAATTTGTATGAAAGAAAAAATGTTGGAATTTTCGAAAAATTAAGGATTTCAACGAAAATGAAACCTGCGCCATTTTTTAGAGAACTCTTACGCTATCCGAGGACATTTTACAAAAATGGGGTCATTTTTGAGAAAGTTTTTGAAAATGTTGTTCACTTAACGCGCTTCTCATTCGCTTGCGCTATTTTGCGCGCCTACATTCACGTCAATAGGATTCTTAAATTAATATATTAAAATGTGATACAACTATCAAACAGAGAAAATATGTACATTTGCTTTGTACTGTAGGTACTAATTAATGAATAAACATTCATGTAGATTCGTAGGCTTCCGCGGCCGGAGTCATTATGTCCGCGGCCGGAGTCCGACTGAGACGCGGCTCATCCCGGACAGCCAAGAACATAATAAACATTCATTTCTATTTTCACTCGTCAGAAAAGCGATGTATGTTGTAATGATCCAGGATCATTCCTGGGCTATTCAGAACATTCTTTTAGTAAAAAAGACCTAATGAAGTGGGACGGAGTATACAAAAATGGGGACTTTATGTTGAACCGAGTATAGAATAAACAAATGACGGCAGTGTCGCGCACAAACATTACTTTTAAATAATAAGACGTAGAACGGCAAATTAAAGAATAGCATTGAGACATTGAGAATTTATGATGAGTTTAGAACATTGTCACGCAACTGGAAACTGTAAAATAAGTAAAATGTGATGATTTTACTAGCATGTAAACAAGTCAAGAATGGCGGCGAGTGTATTTTGTTTGGTATGAGATTATAAAAGATCTGGGTCAACAATGGACATGAGAATGAGTCTCGAGATGGTTTTTAGTAAAGAGTATATAGTACATATAGCATACAGTATATATGGTTTTTAGTGTATGTTCTCATGTGTTATTTTTGTATTAGTGTTGTGTTGACGTGCGATTAGACTAGTCAACGAGATATGAAATATTTTGGTTTCAATTAAATGAAGGAAGGCATCTTTGCCAACCGTGTTTTCTCTCACACATGTGTTTTATTTGAGTAACTAGGAGCCTGACCTACAAATGAGGCTAATGTTTGAGGTATTATCCGTATGGTCACAACCCGCATTATTATAAATTTATATAACGTACTTTAGAAAGGGGGCTAGTATACGTCAGTAAGTGGGAATAAGAATCCCAGTAGTACAGTTTCGTAGGCAACGTTACGTTGTTGTTGCAATGTGCTGTTACGTGTTGTCGTTGGTTGTTGATAGTAATTAATTGAAAGTAAATAAGAGTAGAGTAAGTCAGAGAAAAAGCCCCGTACAGTTACGTTGGCAACGCAACGTGAAGTTGTATTTGTAAATCTGATAAATAATTAAATAAGTAAAGATAGTAGAGGTAGTTGTGCACACCCCCAGCACACAATCGGTTACAATGTATTTATTAGTGCGAAGTGTTAGAAGGATACACTATGCAATATAATATAAAGAAAACACGACAGGTAATACGACGAAGTTGTACTGTTGAAGCACTACTAGTTACGATGTACTTTCATGTCAGATTGATTAAATGATAGCAGTTTGATAGCAATTTCCGGAAAAATACTTCATCTTACAGGTCTATCTTGACATTTAACATGGCTTACTCTACATGAATCCTGATTTCAACGGTACATGGATTTATATGTAGCAGTTTTCAATGAACATGATCTCGTAAAATGACGTTTAAGATACTGTCAGAAAAATACATTGTATTAACATTGCATTGAATTTAACCGCATTAAACGACAAGCCAAGTGGATTCGAAAGCCGCCGTCCTGCTCTAAAGGAAGGAAGCCTCGCAACTTTGAAGCTGCTAATGTAAGAAGATTAAAGAACTTTGAAGGCGTCGGGCGCAGAAATGACACCTTGAACGTCAGTTGAGAGTTAATGAAGTAATAATTAACAATGTCTGTGTTGCAAGGAAGGAAATGTAATATTAGAAGTTTAGTCAATAGCTTACTAATTACATATTCCTTAATTGATCATTTTATGGTCGTGACGTAGCGCTCAGGAATATCTGTTAAAAAATTTGCATAATTTATCATCTCAAAGATGATTTTCTGAATACTTATTAAGAGTAAAGTTGGAGATAAAAACAAAATGTTAAGTGTCATGAAGTGTGATTTGGTGGCGGTAGCGAATGTACTTAAAATAGGGAGGCAAATAATGTAAGAAAATAGGGCAGGTAACGACTTAAATATAAATTATTTTGACAGAAACAATCATGTAGTTCAGAGTGTTTGCAGTAAAACAGTCCTAGATGTATAATTATATTTTAACTGAACAAAAATCTCTTATAGAATCTGAAAGAACACCATTTTATAAAAAATGGCTTACATCACTTGGTGTGGAAAACGAGCGTCGGAATATTTTAAAGAGATTTTGTGATACATTCTTGAAGAAGTCTCCGTCAGTTGAAAATTGTCCGCCGCTCTGAATGTTTGTTGGTGGAATATCGTTTGAAGTAACTTTGAGGTGTGTCTTTGTCCTAGTTCTAGTATTATTCCTAGTACTGTCTTTTGTTCTAGTATTATTTTCAGTCTATCTGCATTCAGTGTTGGAATTCCTTTACAAAGTACTATGAAATCAAGAAAGTAGTGGGAAAAAGAAAAACAAAACTAGTTAACGGCTTACAGATATATTAGTTCCCAACCAAAACTCATGTATTGAATAAACATGAAAGAAGAATGGAAACTTTGAAATGTGAGTGTTTTCGAGTCTTTCATGATATCTAGATACAGAGGAATACAATATTTTGAGGAATTCGAGATTTCAAGGACTTCGAGGTATCATGTATTTGTCTCATGTCTCATGTGTTGTCGCAAAACAGCATTACTTCCTGAATGTACTACCAACTGCATTATGTAATAATAATAATAATAATAATAATTATTATTATTATTATTATTATTATTAATAAGGATATCATCCTCTAATTCTAATGGTAATTATAATAGTTAATGGTTGTTATTCTAATTCTAATTGTTGTCATGTTTGCCACCGAGCATTAGCTCAAAGCGAACTAATAAATCTATCTATCTAATAATAATAATAAACTGTACTTTTTTGAATGATCAATGAAGTCGAGACGACTCTTCATTAATTAGAGTTACTGAGTTAACATTTCCTCTCATTTCTAATCCCACACAACGGTTCGTGATGAGAGCCTTTCGGCGTCGTTGACCCACTGTTGGCTGGTGCGTAGGTGAGTGCAGCGGGTGCCGGCGCCACGTCCGTCGCGTTGCGTCGCGGTGCGCCCGCATCAAAGGCCGCGCGTTGGGCCCGCGCGGGCGGTGGCGGCGGGGGGTGGGGGGCAGCCGCTTTGACACGCGAGCCGGCGAGGCACGGCGTGACGCCGCGCCGCGGGCGGGGGAGGCGGGGGGCGGGGGCGAGAGCGGGGCCCGGGCTGCTGCCGCAGGGCCAACCCGCGGGCGAGAAGAGCAACGGCGCAGTCCCCGCTTCGGACTGCTCGTTCGTGTCAGTCTTACGGCTCGTGGGTTCGAAATGCGAGTACGAGAGGAGTAGGAGTGGGTTTGGAGCGTTCATAGTGTGAAAGACGTCTGAGAATGCAGCTGGGGATGGAAGGAGCAATAATTTAGGGGATGGGGAGGGGAAGGGCCGGGATGAGGATCGAGGATAGAGTGGATGGAGGAGTTGGGGAAGTAGTTGGAAATCGGGACGGGGATGAGCTAGAGAATTGGGTAATGCATCGACTCGGGAGTGGGATCGCGTGAGGAGGCAGCGAATAGGGCCAGAATGTGGCGGTGATAGCGCTTATGTGGCGGGGTTAGGGCGACGTGTGGCAATGGATATACCAGGACTAATGAGGGAAAATCAGAGAAAGGGTTGAGACGAGGTAGGGAGATGGTTGGGATGGGTGAGGATGGGAGAATGGGTGAGGATGGGGGAATGGGTGAGGGTGGGGTGGGGAGGAGTAAGGAATGGGTGGGGATGAGTGGGAAAGTGATGGGTACGGGGAGAAATAGAGAGGGAATAGAAGGGAGGGAACGGGGTGAGGGTGGGGGGCGGAGAGAGATGGGGTGGGGGCGGGTGGCGATGGTGGGCCGGGGGGCGGGCTGAGGGGGATGAGTGGGCGGTGGGGACGGGGATGGAGGGATTCCCGGTGTGTGCGGGGTGGGGAGGCGGTGTTTGGGAGGAATGAGCCGAGCCAGAGGCGCGGTGTTGAGGGGTGAATGTGAGGACGGGGGGCGGAAGGCGCCGGAGGGCGGGTTGGCAGGCAGGAGCAGCAGCGGTGCAGTACGTGTGCTGTGCTGCTCCTGTCAATCTCACGCCCCGCGCGCTGCCTAAAAATCCTCCGCGCCGCGTCGCACGACCGTGCAGCAGAGGAATCCCACCGGAAGGCAAACTACGCTCTCCGGGAGGTGACGCACTGCTGAGCTTTTTCAAGTCTATCTTGACGCTCGTAGATGGTCACTACACTGCCCGTTATTTTGGCAAGGTTGGAACTACTTCTCATATTTAAAATGTAAGGAGGTATAAAATTTTCAGGGAGAATAAACAATATCAATCCCCATCACTGAGCACTTTTTCCATAAACGTTTTTAGAAACGAAGATTTTATATATATACTTAACATTCACACCTTCAACTACGATTGATATTTTTTCAAAAAAATAAAAATAATTGTTTAAGAAAAAGTGACATCGAGATTATTATTCAGCGTCATTATTTCAACGGCCGTTCAGCCAGCCTCCGAATAATAACGCCATTCAGTCATAATTTTGACGACAATTTGCACTAGAAAAAAATCTTTATTTCATGAAAAATATCTAATATTATACCCTCATAAGATCTATTTTCATACGCACGTAATGAGGCTGTACGTTTCGGACAAATCTCGGGAAGTTATATATGACCTCTGATTGTTAAACATACAAGTACGTCTTAAAATGTATAGTTAATCCTGTGAAAACAATTCAAAGAGGACTACTTCCGCACAGTGCTTACTGTACCAAATCTCAGCGGCAAGGGCTACAAATCACTAGCCATTTTCTGTTTTATCAGGGATGGACGCGTTTTGGAATCTAGGATTTCAGGCAAAGTATCACGAATGCAAAGAGAGGCATCTTGACATTAAAACCGAATTAACATCACATTCAGTGATGACCAATTATCTCAAAATTAACAAAATGAACAAAAAATGTAGAAGATACTTTTTTCAGCACGCATCAGTTTATGATTTAGTTTACTTTCACGTAATATTTATATTAAGGAAATTATCTTTGTCTTTTATAGGTCTTTTATAAAAATAAGGTATATTTTTTTCACATTTTCTCAATTTCGAGTTCCATAATAGTAGAATGGAAATACGATTTTAAGAGAAGTATCGATGAGTAAAAACTGGTTCTACAAGCAGTTTCATTGAAAGATTTAGAGTGTTAATTTAGAAAATACCGTTTGGGCTTTCCTGAAAACGAAAATTTTGAGCTCTTTTTCGCCAAAAAGTTTTGAGATTTCAAGAAACTTCTTAAAAACTCATCTAAATCACTTGTTCTCACAAATGCAATAAATTATTAAAAGAGCACTTCTGTAGCTTAAGTAGTAATGAAGCGAGAGATAATTAAAAACTTACTTTTTTGTAACTCTTGAAAAATCAAAAACTAACATCAAAATGACTTTGATGTTAAGTTAATGTTACTATGTGATTTTCTTCGATTCACACAAAACGTTTAAAGAAAATAATCAGAAAAGATTTGAAAACACAATGTAGAAAATATTTTTTTAAAAACTACTCCATATTAGTTAATTTCACTCACGTGTTAACAGACAGACGAGCATCTCGAAAGAAACAACTTTTGCGATATCAGGGTATCCCAAAAAGTGTATTTCCGTTGAGGTGTTTATATAACTTATTCTACGTAAAATACTCTTTATATACGTATAAGAGAAAGTAAATGATGAAATTCATCAGCGTTGTGGTCTGTGTTTGTGTACTTACGTTGAGTACCGCACGCGCCAGGAACCCGGCCGCTTCCGCTCGACTGAGGGCGTCGAATCTCTGCAACAGAAGATGACTATTGTCAGTGGTCGTGACCATATGGCGTGACATGGCTCTCCACATGACCATATTTACTTTATATCGAAAGTTTTTCACAACTGAATTAATTAAACTACATCACTTCTGTACTACCTTTTTTCCATCTAAGACGCCGAAATATGTAAGATGCATCGCAAATCAAAGAAAACTACTGATCAAAATTCTATCGTAATTTATTAAACTTTTCATTTTTAACTTTACTGAAGTTCTTTAGTCAATTGTTTTTGTATAATTATTGCATATACTTTTTGATCTTTGTTCTATTTCGTCATCTGTGAGTAAAAATGTCATTAGCATGTGTTGTTTGCTTTAAATTTCTGCAAATATCTACGAAATTTGAAAACCTATGAAATATATTGCATATATCTATACAAATATGGTATCGCCCCTCCCGAATGGTTTGAGAAATACAACTGAAACTGGTCTCGTGACCCCAATCGCCAACAGTGAAAAGTCCTTCAGAAGTCAAATATACTGTCTCTAGCATAATTTGTTTATGTGTAATGTTACGTTAATTGAAAAAATAACGACACTACAAACTTGTATAAAAACTGATATCGTTCACATTGTTACAATTATTACTATAAAAAGAGTTTTCGCGTACACAAATAGAAATCTGGAATGGAGTACCTTTCTCTTAAACGCTAAGCTTGGAATAATACATCTAAAAATGTCTCATTTTGTAGATTAGGGCATAGGAAACCAAACTCATGTCCCATACGCTAACCGTAAATCAGGTTTTAGGAATAAAACGTGTCGTTTCCGTGTTATGAACGATAAAAGCGTGTTGTGGAGTATTGCGGGTTGCATCTGCAAGCTGTATTATTTAATTTAAAATATTTTGTAACATATGTTGCATAAACATTTGTACCTTCTGCGCTCCTGTTTCATATAAATTTTCATTATGACAAATCCCAGCCCTTTCTGTGAGCGCAATATGCTTAAAAAGGGTACAGAATTTTCTCTTTACGTATTAATGTATAGATTAGACCGAAAATTGGTGGTATGAGCAGTTCGCGCAAAAAAAGTCTACTTATTACTGAGCACAATTCTGACATTTGATTGTTACCCCTAGTTGCGTAATCTACATCTGAACATAAGAAATCACAAATGTCAGGGCTCCGCGGACGTGGAATTTTTTACGCACAGTTCATTATCTCATCAATAATTTGTAAAAAATCATAATTCAATTTAAAATTTAATTCAATTCATAAATTTCTGACTTAGTAGCATATTTATCTACTTCGATGTAACGAGATATCCTCACACTACGGGATAATAAGAATCATACAGTCGCGAAAACTTTCTGACCATGTTAAATAAAGACGTAATTTTACACTAAGCTCTTTGCAACACTTGCTCTTGCTCTTTGCTTCTAATAATACGGATCCCGGTTTCCCTTTTCTTAGAGTCTTGACGTTTTCGGTGTCCCGACGCCATCTCTTCTGACATCTGCGGGCACCTAGAGGACTCTTCGAGGCCTCCGCAGTATCCCAAAGCCCCGCTCAGGGCCAGTAAATTGAACAGTGCCAAATAACTCTCTGAGGATCGCTCAAAGGTAGCCCAAGGAGATATTTCTGTCGTATACATACACATTGCTGCCCACCCCAAGAACCCCAAGACTGGTCTAACCCAGAGTTAGTTTAATATGATTAGACAGCAAGATTTTCAGCGTGAAAAAATCTCTGTAATGCACTTGTTACGGGTAAGTTCAACAATATCTGAAACTATACAAATTTAGAGGTTACTCATGAGGTTCTTGGAATGGCCCCAAAGCACAAACACAACAGAAAACACTGCTACCTTACTTCAGATTCGAACCTACATGCCTAGGGTCAGTGTAGTTGGGTCCACGCTCTCCAAACCCGAGCACCCCAGGGCCGGCAACGAGTCCCCTGCGTTCGGGTTCGATTGAATCCAACGGTTCCGAATCGAATCAGTGGCTCAGCGTGGCCGTTCCTCCGCAGTGCGTCTCGCGTGGCGGCCTCTCTGTGACCAGAGCGCGCGTGGCGGCGGCGAGAGGGACTAATTAGCGACGGCAAGAGCCGGAGTGGAGGAGGGGGCGCATGGCGAACGATGGGAGCGACGTGCGTTTGCGGAGGCGTGGCCGGCGCCGGTGAGACGAAATGGTGGCGCTGTTTGGTGCGCCGCAGGGAGTCCCTGAAATACACCACCCAACTGTAACAGGAGACGAATGTCTTTAATTTTTACTTTGTCGAGTAAGTTGTACTCTCAAAATTCCATGTTTAATCACAAAAGTGGATAAATCCAGTCCTTAAATTTAGAAAACAACTAACACGCGGTGTAGCTAGAATCCACGTTTTATGGGTACTTATCCGAAAAATCCTTGTCCAAAATCCTAGAAAAACCTCTCTGTCTGTCCGTCCGTCTGTCCGTCCGTCTGTCCGTCCTTCTGTCCGTCCGTCTGTCCGTCCGTCCGTCTGTCCGTCCGTCTGTCCGCCCGTCTGTCCGTCCGTCTGTCCGTCCGTCTGTCCGTCCGTCTGTCCGTCCGTCTGTCCGTCCGTCTGTCCGTCAGTCCGTCTGTCCGTCAGTCCGTCTGTCCGTCAGTCCGTCTGTCCGTCAGTCCGTCAGTCCGTCTGTCCGTCCGTCCGTCCGTCCATCTGTCCGTCCGTCTGTCCGTCCTTCTGTCCGTCCTTCTGTCCGTCCGTCTGTCCGTCCGTCTGTCCATCCGTCCTTCCGTCTGTCCGTTTGTCTGTCCGTCCGTCCGTCCGTGTCTGTCCGTCCGTCCGTCTGTGCTGATTTTCTCCAAAATTGATATTCCTGAATCCTTCTGGGTGAAGTAGCGGCCCCTTGAATTTGAAACCGATATATTTGGGAGGGGGGGTTACTTTACATGAAATCAATTTTTTCGTCGTCTTCCTACAACTATAATTATGAAGATAAAGATTTTTTCCCTTAATGAAATCTGTTCCTTAAATGTAGATTTTAAAATAAGGTCATATACAATTTTTCAAAAAAGTTTAGTAGTTTTCGCGTAATTTTGCTTGAAAATATGGGCGAGAAAGCACGTGCTGTTTTAGCACCGCTAGTTTTTTTACATACATCTGTTTAAGGACAAAAGGGTAATAGATTTCCTGCATGCTAATGGGGTTTTGTGTTCAAGGTTTCCTTTAAATGGTACAAAGCCTTCATATATCCTTGGCGTATTATTTGTGGCAGGGATGATAATGATTTACATTGTAATATAACTAGTTATAAATTCCTCTGATCAATAATACATGTTCCGAGCGTGTGTGTGATAGAGACACGACGGGAAGTGCTGGGCAGAAGGACAGCAGAGCGGCCTGCGGTGAGCAGCGGCGTGTGACGGGGTCTGTGGCCTCGCGGAAGCAGCGAGAGAACTTTGAGAGTCCCATCCGCCCAACGTGGCCTCCGGGGCGCCGGCAAATCTCCCGGGGGTCATAGGCCACCCGAGGCGTGTCTCTCTCCGGATTAGCTCGCAGCTGCCCTCAACCTGCCCTCGCGCACACGCCCACGCCAACGCCACACTACACTACACTCGCACCCTCACACTGTGACTCGCCAACGCTTTCGGTCTTTGCTTCACCCTTGCACTCGATTACTCCATCATTCTGGCCCTGGACCCCATTCTTCGTCCTGGCGTTCGCACTCGAACAAGCCATCACCTTCGTCCTCACAGCCATCCTCACCCTCGCCCTCGTCATCGTCTTCGACATTGCACTCACTCACATCCTCGCTCTGGCCTTCGGTCACGCCCACGGCTGTAATTCATTCCTTCTCCTTCGCTCTCACCCTTGCCTTTATCCACGCCCTGCCCTAGCAGCTTTGGCACTTCGGACGCTATCACCACTGCACTCAAAAGGCATCCGGCACTGATTCTGATCTTCAGTACGGCTATTATTTACAAATGTATGAAACAAGCGTTTATAACGCGACGTTCCCCGGTCATTGATCATAACCTTACATTAATCGAGTTAAGGAATGAATTTAATTTGTAGAGTAATGCCGGAATCATTTCTTTTCATAACACCAAAGAATATCCGGCTCACTTAGCTTCACTCCACAGTGCTCCCCTCTGACTTCCTGCCATCTCCTTCACGTTTTGCTTTCGATGATCCATTCTACCCATTTTTCCTGCTTGTCTGTCTGTCCCTTTCCGTCGATACTAGTTTCAACATTGACCTTTAATTAATCGAAACATAATTACGCTATTAGAATGAATTAAAATGTAATTAGTACGGAATTTATATAGTTTTCAAATAATCACTATAAATTATGGCAGATTTCATAACTGTGTTTGAGATATTTGATAAAAAAGAAATAGTGCGCTCTTAAATTTTGCCTGAAGGGGATGGAATAGTGTCTGTCGTTTTTATATAAAAAAGGAAAAGGAAAACATTACAGAATGCTTACGGCCAACACAAAATAGAAACAAAATTCACAGCATTTACTGTAATAAATAGGGAATGCGTCCTTCAATTGCTGCTTTTGTTTCAAAATTTTTTGTATGTCGAACGTACTCAGTTAAATGACAAGAACAAGGTGTTCGAAAATTGGTCTCAATATCAGGAATGAATAAGTAGGTACGAGGATTTATTAGAGCACAGTAGACTGCACTGCTAGGATATACACTGTTCGTGCCCATTACTGTGAAGTAGCGAAAAGTTACAAAGGATGACAGCAAGATTCGTCATCATCGCAGGTTTTATGCAATACTCCCGTGTCGAAAGTGTTGCTTCAATTGAAGTCATAAGTTCACATTCTTTCACTCATATTTTCTCATCCAGATCTACTTGATCGAAGTTTTGAACATCTATTCGTTTATTTGTAAAAAAATAGACATGTTTTAAATTGATACTCCTAGAGTACCTAGAAAACAATTCCAATATCCAATTCTGGAATTCGATTTTCATGTACATCATTTATCTCTTTCGTGTACGTCTCATTTTTCTATCGTTAAAGTAGTTCTAAATTCAATTTTACGAAACTTCAGCATTTTCCTCTCCATTACCGTGTCTTTCTAGTCTCAAAATACAATCGATTGGACTGATAGGCTATTTTGTATAACAATTCTTACATCAACTCTTTTAAAGAATGTTTGTCCCTATTTTTCTTTTCGAGTCTGAAAATTCTTTACCCTGATCGGTTTTTATGAACTTTTACTCATAAATTCTCATAATTCTCAGAGTCTTGTCCTTATAATTTCTCTTTCTATTTCTATTCCTTTGAATTTTCTTTCCTCACGATATTTTTTCTTCGTTGTTCCTTTCTCACCACCAAATAACATTAAAGGATTTTTTTCAAAGAGCATCTTCTTTAGATTTCTCAACACAAATAAAACCAAAGCTTATTAGAAGTAGAAAATCAGCGAATAGAAACTGACGTTTTTAAGAAACAGGAACATAATTGATGGTGTTGTAATTAATAAACACGTGGGTCTCATGCTTGTTAATGAGCTATAGTGTGGCAAATATGTTGACTACATTTTAATTAACACTAGGGAAAAACTTTTTTAACAGATTTGAAAAATTAATCAACACCTATACAAGAGTTCTACTGTTTAGTGTGTTAGTATACATAATTTTGAATATCATTCCACAATTTTGGTTAATACGAGATACGAGACTAAAGAAATTGCAACTTCAGCAAAATTGAGCAATGAGTTATATTTTTCTATTTACGTGTCCGGAATACCACAATAACGCATGCTTTATAAGTTCCGTCCATTAAACAGAGACTGTTCTAACAAATGTCTTAATCTACAAAATTTTAAAGGACTTGGAATCCAAGTATTTAAACGATCAAATTAAACATTTCCGTCATTTTAGAGTAACCATTTTAGAGTAAATACATATATTTGACGTAGATTGTACAAGACTTTGACAACCCAAAGATCTTTATACATTAAGATTTCCTTAAAACCAGTCGTGCTACAACAGCATATACTTTACCATGTTACTGGAAACAGCTACGTAGGATTAAAATTGCACTTTCTGCGCTACTAACATTTTAGCTATTATTTGAAAACGTCCAATTCAACCAAGAAGCGAACAACTCACTGTTTCCATCGAAGTGTTGTCAAAACTATGTGACTTCTACAACTGCATAAACATTAAATACAGAAGTTTTGTAAACTTGTATTGAAAAAAGAAGCCTGATATCATACAGCTATATCAGGTCACAACAATGACACGTAATTCGCGACAGTGAAACGGAATTCCATTGTTGCATTCCCTGTATTGTCGATACTCCCTTTAAGAGCTAGCAATTATTATTTCAAATATTTCAAAATAAATACTTTCTAAAAGATTAATGAGTAAATATGTAACAAAACGTCGAATGTAAGAAACAAAGAAATAAAATACAAAATTGCAAATTCTAATTTACGACGCATCCGGCTGTCCGAAGCGCAATGCATTTTCAGCGAGCTATTATGTTTGTCACAAAATTATAGAAAAACTACTCGTATTTTCAAAAAATTAAGCATGATTTTATTTAAACACATACTTTTGATAAATACATTTCATTCAGAAAACCAGCTGCCATCTACTGCCGTCCCAAGTACATTTTTTTGACATTTTCTCAATTTTTCAGTTTCGTAACGAAAATAT
Source organism: Acheta domesticus (assembly GCA_031308135.1). NCBI lineage: Eukaryota > Metazoa > Arthropoda > Insecta > Orthoptera > Gryllidae > Acheta > Acheta domesticus. The sequence goes on along the minus strand of JAHLJT010002406.1, from coordinate 103,378,554 downwards.
AAATTTTAGAATATTGTAATGATATCATTTCTGACACATTCCCCAAAAACAATTGTAAAAGAAAGATAAATATTTATTAAACTGTAATTAATTAAACAACGTGTATGTGAATCGATAGCAATAAGACAGAAGAACAGCGCGCCGCGGCAAGCCATATTCGACGATTTTGGAAACACATTGGATTCAGTAATTTTGAAAAGAAATCTGACCGTACAGTTAATTGAAAAGTAAATAAATAAACATTGTAGTCTTTGTTTGAACACGATCGGACGACGGGTTCATTTAAATTTAGAATATGAAGATTGGAGAAAAGTCCCAGTGACGTGTCAGACGCAATAACTCAAATATAAAATTTTTATGAAGAAACCTTCATTAGGCAACGAGAGGCGTCGTAAATCGTCTTTGTCTGAATTTAATAAAAATTATAGCAGATCCAAAAGACTCATAACATGTTGAATTTCCGAGCTGAAGAAATATTACAAATTAATAATATCAAAACAAGTGACGAATTAGTGTACAATTTCGACAGAGAAATTTAGCGTTTTCGACGTATAAAACATCAAAAATATATGTTTGGGCCAAAAAACTTTAACATTGGGCAAAAGCGTTAATAAATAGACACATAGTCATGTCAGAACTTATATTGTGGACTTTAGAAAAAATTGGGAAGACAACAATGAAAATGCAAGAACGAAATTCGCCGGCATTTTTTCTATTACGAGGTGACGTGTTAAATCGACATGGTTTTAAGAACACTTCTTTCGAGACAGGAGCGACAGTAACATCGAATCCATGTTGGATGAATTTGAGATTTGAGAAATTGGACTTAGACATTTTTGTGATGAAGCGGTACAGTGCAATGGACATTCTAACGAGTATTGAAAACCGACATTGAGGCAGTGAATGATAGAAGAGAGAAGAAGTTGTTTTTCATCTTTATTTTGAATCTGTGCTTCGAAGTTGATCGAGCAATTTTGGACTTCATGGAGAACTTCTTATGAAGAAAGTCGGCAGACGCGGGATTGGTGCGTGCGAATACACTGGCGCGTGCAAGTGGGCATGCAATTGACGACCGAGCTGGCAACGGCGCTGTCTCGGCGGAATTCAACAACAGGAAAGTGTCGCATTCGTGGCGTATCATCAAACTAGATATTTGTTTTTTGAGAATACTCAAGTAAATTAAATTAAACTTTGACAAGACCAGTGAAAAATATTAAAAGTTTAAAGGAACAATGCATGCAATTGTTGCCGCACAAAGCAATGCAAATGTTAGTCTCATTTTCTTATTGTTAAATTTATAATTACGCACGTACGAGAGAAAATTTTCTTATAACATTATTTTTGGTAAAAAAGGAATTCCTGAACGCAATAAATAATTAAACATCAGCTGATGATTATTAGTTTCATTCGAATGTAATGGTATTTAAGTGATAACGATGTTGCCAAGCATGAGCACATTTATGTAATTATACATTGTTGAATTGTTATTGAAAGAAGGCAACAGAGGACGGTAGCGCTCCATGTTGAACGAGAAAATAAACGAAAGAGAGCGAAGTTTAAAGTTCTTTCTTTCTTTTATGATAAAAGGTGTTATTATTCAGTATTTAGAAAACCTGTGCATGCTGCAATAGCGAACGTTGTTTACAGGTATTTCCCGTACGGGGCCAGCCACGACCTACGACCTAAAAATAATTTATGCAACCTCTTAATATAACAATATTTATTAATATTCATTAATTGAAGAAGGGTAGTAGTAGTTTCGGTTGCATTGGCACCACAACGTGTGGCCAGGTTAATTCAAGAAGGAAGTAGTACGGTTGCATTGGCGCAATAACGTGGGGCGAAGTACGGTTGCAATATTAAAGTGAACAAAAAGCTCGTCATAAATGGCAATTTCCTTTTAAAAATTTGTAGCCGTTTTTAAGAAAATGGCGTTAAAGCGCTACTAAAACTTCGAAATTCGAAGCTTTTTCACAGAAAATTTCGAGTTTTCAAAAAACTTAATTTGAAGTAATTTGAAGCACTTACACTTACAAATATAGTAATGTTTACAAATTGCTGGTAATGTGCATATTAAAGATGTGAGAGATCTTTCAAAAAATTATATTTGTGTAAAATGCAAAAATTAAATTTTTGCAATTTTTCAAAAAACAAAAGAATAGGTCAATATGGCTTCTATGTAATGTAGTAGAGTAATTTATTACTCTCCCTACCAAAAGTTTAAAGAAAAAAAATTGGAGTCGTTTTTGAAAAAAATCTTGTTTTTGTATTTTTTTAAAAAAAATTACACCTATTGCGCGAAAACTACTAAAAATTTCTAACAAATATACATGACCTTAAAGAAAGAACTCACTATGAAAAACACATTTTATTTGAAAAAAAATCTCTATCTGCAAATTTGTAGTTTGAGGAAGACGCCGAATAATGTTCAGATTTTTTCAGAAATTCTGAGTAAACCGTGAAAATTAGACTTATGCCACGTTAATAAGTGCATTTTACTCTAATCTTAGAATAAATTTAAAGAAAAAAATTAGTGCGGTTTTTGAGAAAATTTTGAAAATGTCCGGGGGGCTTCATGTAAAGTACCCCCCAAAATTAGAATATCGATTTCAAATTCAAAGGGCCACGAGATCAGCCAGATCAATCGGGGAGTATCAATTTTGGAGAATATCGGCTGAGCGGTTTAGTCGTTAGCGTTGTTCACAGATGGACAGACGTTTTGCTTTCAATGGTTTTTTCCACGTCAAGTAACCACAAAACAGGGATTCTGGCTGCACCATGTGTTAGGATATTTTTTTCTTATTTTATTAACTGGATTTATTAACTTTTTCGTTACCAGGGCTCTGTAATAAGAGTTTTTCTGCCAAAAATCCGCCATTGACATTAAATATACGAGAGTCCCTGAATGTAGACTTACCAAAAGAAAATGTGTAAGTTTGCTCCATCAACTCGCGATCACTGACCCTCCCCACGAGTATCTCGCACAAGCTCAGCCCTCCCCGCCCCTCGCCCTCGCCGTACCGTTGTTCCCCTTGCCGCCTCACGCCCCCAAGGGGTTCCCCTTGCCGCCTCACGTCTTCGGCTTTCTGTTTCTCTCTCCCTCTTTCCGTTTCTTACCCGCCTTTTTCTGCTTCTCACTCCCATTTCTTAGCCTTCGTCTCCTTTCGGTTTTGCCCGTCTCTTTTCGGCATGCTATTGCCCTAATTGTCTCTCTCACTTCGTGTGTTTCTGTTGCTCTCAGGCGCATTCCCCCTCAGTGAACCTCTAAATGTATCTCCCTGGCATTCTCTCTTTCCCTCTGACTCCAAAGGTCTGCACGATCGCCGCCGCCTTGTCCTTTTCACTTTCACTACCACAGCTGCCTTCCTCATCGCCTCCCGATGGTCGCACGAGTCTGCACTGCAGTGCTTCCGCACTACAGAGCCTCTGATCGGGAATTCCTAAGGTTCGAGTCCTGACGGTGGCAGGATTTTCGACATTAGTTACTTATCGAGGACGAGTTCCGCCGCTGTCTGGGGAGAATTCTAGCGCCCGACTGCTCTAATCACTAGTTTTCCATGGTTCCTACAATCAACACCCGGCGAATGCCAGAGAAGTGCCCTAACAAATGGGCCACGGACCGCAAGTGACCTTTCCTGACGCTCTTTTCTTGTCCTATTCTCTCCCCTTACGTACACACGTACCTGCACTACACTACCACACATGCTGAGAGACTAATGGGGAGCTTAGTGTTGGAACTTGTCCCGGCTGGGGCGGTGCCCCGCTGGTGGGAAATACCGTATTGGGGAAAAACCCCGCCAGCCGCCATAGGTCGCCGCCAGATCTCGCTGTCCAGCGGGGGAAGATAACAGCCCCCTCCCAGAATAAAATCATGTACTACACTTGCGGAACAAATAACCTTAGTAATGAATCGCGGAATCACTAATCAATTCCTCACCGCCGTCTTACATTGCAGCCACCTCATCTTACATCACGTCGTCGCTCATCTCCGATCCTCATCACCGTTCATCCTCATACTCATTCACCTCATCCTCAGTCGTCTCGGGCACAATTCTCATCGCGGTGACAGCCACCCCTCACCCCCCGCTCCTGGAACTAGCGATCACGTCCCTCCTCACCAGTATCTGGCCACGCGCCGTCCCACACCGCTTCATCCTCGCTTTTCCCTTGCCACCCTTTCCACCGTTGCTCCCGTCTCTTCCCTCCCGCGCTCTCAGCTTCCCGAAGGGTCGTCAGGACACAAAGGGAAGCTTAATTTCCCAGGCGAGGGCTAATAGCCTGGCGCGTTACCCATGCTGTTTTTGAATACAGCCGGCCAGGTGCATTAGGCTGTTTCGTTTGCGACTATTGTCGGCCAACTCGCCACCCTGCGGGAAGGTTGGCTATATCATATCGTATAATAAAATACTGATTGAACGGAACGCGTCCAGCGTGTAGATATGACTCGTTTCTTTTGTAGGCCATCGGGATTCACGCAGTGTCGGCACGGACAAAAGGAATATGTGCATTCGAATGGAGGATCACGTATTACGTCGCGTGCTCGTGAGGCACACGGGGTATGCTATCCCAGGTTCATCAATGCCCGCGACGCGACGCGCGTGACGCGCCAATGAATATTGACAAAAGCAGGTCCGGCGCTGACACGGCGCGTGAGTGACGTAGCGAGAATAGTTCGTCAGTGACCTTACACCAGGTACATCACTATCCTGCAATTCTCTTCCGACGCTCTATCGGAATGTTTTTTGACATGGTTATTAAAAAACCAATATGCACACTAACAAATAATTTACATTCAATCCTCTATGTCATCTATTTCATACTTGTGGATGCAAACATTCTGCTTCTGTGCAATTCAATCATAAAACCTACGCATATTTTTATATGAATGTTAATCCGATTGCTCGACATCAACAAATTCACGTCACACCAATATTTACACATATTTACCAAATTAATACAATTTTTATGTAAACATATACGAATGTATTAATTTACTTGCTTTTTCGTGACAAAAAGTTTAGGACATTGAAATATTTATTTTATTTGAGGATACATGTCTTATTTTAACATTACTTATGCCTTTTTCACAGAGGTAAAGTTCTGTGTAAAAGGAAATATTTTGTTCTCCAGAAAGCCTTCTCTGAAACATTAGTATAACTTTTAAAAGTTACTCCCTTTCACATACTGTTACTATTCCCTTGGAATTATCTGCTATGTTTGCTGCATCATGTGTAAACGCAGTGGATATATTTTAAAATTATTTATTATTTTAAGAAAGAATACTGAATAGTACTAATCAAACAAGACACATGATTTCTGAACCTAAAAAAAGCGTACCTCTCTTTATACAATTCACTGACAATTCATGTTTTCATATGTCGTAATTCGAAGACGATTAAAATTTTATTTGCAATACGAGTGGCATGCATAGCTCAGTAGTGTCGAAATCGCCGATCAAACCGATCCAGAATGCCCTAACCTTTTCTCGACTCCCACTAGAAGTCGTCAAGGTAACGGTTCAAAGAGAAAGAACAAGCGACAAAACCTGTTCCGAAAGCGAGTGTTCTTGTCACCCGCACGAATGATACGGCGCTGTGATTTCCGCTACCTTTAGAGAGGAGAGAGCGCGGAGTCTGAAAGATTCTACGTGAGCGACAAGGAGGGCGGGGGCGCTGCGTAGACGTCGCAAACGAAGGCAATGCAGTCGAGAGCGGAGGAGCAGGAGGTCGCGCTTCAGGATTTGCATCGAGAGTCGGAAGGAGAGAGACGCGTAAAGCACGGCGCACTCTGCGACGGAACCCGCTCCGCACAAACCGGGCGCAGTTCTGGCAGCACACACTGTCTCCACCGATAACCGAATTCCTTTGCTGCACTCTGGTGTCAGAAGTTGCAACTGCGATATTAATATTAAATGAATCTATGTGTGTGGGTGGGTGTGTCTTTGTGTCTATGGGTATGTGTGTCTATGGATATGTGTGCCTATGTGTGTGTGTGTGTCTTTGGATTGCAGATTCTAACAAATTGACAGGTTTTGGGACCTTGGTAGTAGCATTACTTCGACTAGAAAAAGTTCAGATCTAAAATTTTGGAACTTAGATCAATACGCTCGACCATTATACAAATAGAGAAATCATGGATTTCCAGAATTCGAAAATTTGAGAAATCAAGGAAGTTTGAGGAATCAAGGATCAAGGAAAGATAGATTGTTAATGATTTCGGGCGCGTCAACTACAGATGCCATTTTCCCGTAAGTGTAGTGCATATTTGTTTGAAAGGGAGGTGGTGATAATCTTCGCCCGTCAATTAGCGGGTTTCTCCAACCAGGTATCTCCCACCAGCGAGGCACCGCCACAGCCGAGAAGAGCTCTACGCTCCCGACCGGTTTTCCGGCCAGTGTGGTGGTGTAGCGCAGGTTAGTGTAAGTGGATGTGTAAGGGGTGAGGATAGGACATGGAAGAGGAAGGAAATATCACGTGCGGTCTGTGGCCCGTTTGTTAGGGTACTGCTCCGGCATTCGCCTGGTGTTGATCAGAGAAACCACGGAAATCTACCGACCAGAGCAGTCGACCGCTAAAATTCTCCTCCAGACAGCGACTGAATCCGACCTAGCTGACAAGCTAGTGCCGAAAAACCTGCGAGGTCGGGGCTCGAACTTAAGACCTCTCAGTCAGAGGCACTGTAGTGGCATCAGCTGATGCACTGAGTTACCTCTCCCGGTAAGGAGATCGAGAAATAAGGAAATTGAAAATCGCGGTAAAGGAAGCCCATCAAGCAGTGCGTTACAATACGAAGTGTCAAGTTAAAATGTTTCCGTTATCTCAATGCTTCAAGTCTCAGCGCTCGAGTTACCGACGTTCCCGTAATATGAAAGAAACCGCAGGCAGCGCAAGTGCAGAGGATCCGCCGGAGGACTTCGGCAGCACTTGGCGGCGGTTACGAGGCGTGGGCGGTGGAAGGTGTCACGGCGTCGCGCGGCGGGGGCGTTGTCAACGAGACAGCGCAGAGCGCTATCGGCACTCGGCGATTTCTCGGCGCGGAACAATTGTTTCCTGCGACAGATGCGACGTCACCGGCGGGAGGCGCTGACACGTCTACGCGAGCGGGTGGCGCTGGTGCGGGGGCGAAGGCGGCTGCGGAAGAATTGAGTTTTGCGAGCTGCCGGTGTCGGTTTCCGCAGCAGAGGCAGGGCGGCAGTGACGGCGAAGGCTGAGTCACCAAACCAGATGAGTTTAGATCAGAGCCAGCGTTGCCGCTGCCCTCAGTGATTCTGACCGGGAGGTCCTTGGGTTGGAGTCCCGACGGTGGCGCGTTTTCGACACTCGTGAGATAGCTAGGTCGAATTCAGCCGTTGATTGGAGGCGAATTCTAGCAGCCGGCTGCTCTGGTCGATGGTATTCCGTGGTTTCTCCGATCAATATCAGCCGACTGCCGGGGCAGAACGAACGGGACACGGACCGCGCAAAATTTATCCTTTCTCTTTCTTGGTATCTCTTCTAGCCTTATATACACACACACAGTCCACAGTCTTACATTTATTTGCACTTCAATACCTCTCATGTCGAGAGACCAGTAGGGAGTTCAGAATTTCCCCTGACTGGGGAGGTATTGCGGTGGAGGAGATAACTAAAGCGAAAAACTAGCTAGCCGACGTTTACGTCGGAGCCGGATCTCACCATTCAGCGGGGGAGAGACACTGCCACCTGGGATACAGCCACGGGGATAACATATTTGCTACGTTAACGGGACTAAAGACCACAACAGTTGACGGGCCAGAAAATATCAATCTGTTTCGCCATAGGCGACTTTAGTAATGGCAATGGCTCGAATTGTTGGTGAGCAGTCGTTTTTTGGAACTTCGAGCAAAGGACGGTGATGGGATGGGGGAGATGTGTTGGAGGAATCGGGTGGATGGAGAGAAAGGTTTAATGGAAGAGGCGATAATGTGATGGAGGAGGAGGTGGGAGTAGGGGCGGAGCTGGAGGCGAAACAATAACTTGATGAAAGGAAATATAGGGAAGGAAGTGAAGTTAAAAAGGCGGTGAGGTTCTGGAGGTGGGGAGTTAATGAAGGTGGGCGCGATGGTTGAAGCCAGGAAGTAGTGAAGACAGGACGATGAGGTAGAACATGCGAAAGTGTGGTGAAGGCCAGGGACAGAGGAGAGGGCACTGCTGGATATGGAGGACTGTGGAGGTACGCAGACGGAGAGGAGTTTTAGGCACCGCCGAGTTGGGGACGGGACATTGATCAAGTCCGACGGGTTACAGGCGATGGCGGCAGCGGTTGTGGTGTTTGTGGAGAGGCGGGGTAAGTTGTGGTGACGAATTCCTCAGGCGCATCATCTGCAACACGCGACGGTTTGAGGTGATGGAGTGGGAACCAGAGCTGACCTAACCGTCTGGAACGAGACCGGAAGCGGCAGAGCTAGGCGGGCACAGCATGGCGTGGCGGGGTGTGGCGGGACAGGCAGCGAGGTCGGCGGCGGGGACGTGGGCGGCCAAAAAGGCGAACTCCCAGTGACCCTTCCTGTCCTGTCGCCTGCACAGCCGTCGGGGCCCGCGTCGGCAGCCCTCGTAACGCAGGGAGGCTGGGCATCGCTGCCACTTTAGCGTCCGCGACGTGGCGCGGAGCGTGGAGTGGCGTGGCGGGGCGCGGCGAGGGGACCGGGAGACGGAAAGCCACGTCCGCTGCGGACTGCGCAGCCGAGTGGGTCCCTACACGGACGAAAAGCGAGTGACACTCTCAGCTCGAAGAGGAGAGTTGGAATCGTTCACAATGCAGCAAGCAAATACGATAGAGCCCACACGTTGCTCGTCAAAGGAGGTAGATCGAAGGCGAAAGGTATGCTTTCAAAGAATGGCGTTGAGATCGCTCAGAATTGCATGTGGTGAGACGACTTCACGACTCAAAAATGGCTTAAACATTTTCCTATAAATGTATTGTAAGAATAAAGTATAATACATTCACAATAGTGGCATAGCTCCGATTTGCATTGTCAATTTAGAACGTTTGAATATTGGAAAGGATTGACATTTTAGTGATCCCCTCGTAAAAGTACATTACTAAAGATAGAGATTTTTTCTTCAATTTAGTTTTCTAAAATAGTTTTTTAATTAATGTCATTTAATTTTGTAGAAAATATTAATAGTTTTCGCGGAATTTTGAGCAAAATAAAGAGACTTAAAACATTAAAAACGACTTATTAAAAAACTGGAACAATAAATTTCTTTAAACTTTTTGTACACATTGTGATAAATGCACTGAAAGCATGCCACAGACGCTATTTAAATATATTCTTTTGATTTTCAAAAATGTATTTATTTTTTATGAAGTATCTCTAAAATATCAAAAGTTTTCTGTGAAAATGATCTTAAAATGTTCATTGTCAGAAACACTCAAAAGACATTTTTTCAAAAACAGCACCAAATTTTTTAATAAAGACTGACAAACAGGACCAGGATTTATTTTTACGTTTCAAAGTCATATTTCAATTTTAATATTAAGGGATCGAAAAATCGAGATTATATGGAAAAATGTATTTTAGGCGCCAAAAGATAACCGCTAAGAAAAGTGATGAAAAACCAAAAAGATAGCCCGGATTAAGGAGATTAGGAATCTAATATGAGAAAGTCAGTGCCATTCGGCAGGACCACTGGTTATATTCTAATTTTCTTTCTACGGAAAGTAAACCTATGTACGGGAGTATCTACCTCCTCCGGTATATGACCGTTGTTTCTTACTCTTCTATGGTTATGCAATTGTTGACAATTTCTATTGGCTTGTTATCAAGGGGGTACCCGGAGAGGCAAGTTAATTGGGGAAACATCTATCAAAATAGTCTTGAGCAGCGTTATTTTGTGTTCGAGTCGCCTAATAGAATAATTGACAGTCAGCAAATTGCAAATCGAGTTCAGCTAATACTGATGGCTTTTAGTAAGTGTCCTCATTGAAGTAAGAAGAAGAAGAGATCTTTTGAAGTGTAAATTTAAGAGAATATTGTGGACAGGTTTTTAATGTATTGAAATGTTTTAACAATTCCTTCCTCAGTGCCAATTGAAACAACTGTCTAGAGTGAAAAAAATGTATAGACTGAAAATTTCTAATTTTTTCGAAGTTCCGTTTCCAAGAAGATGAGTAATTTCCACATCTGAACAATCAACTTCAAATTATTGGTGCCGAAGGGTAGTAACAATAAATAATTGATCTTTTGAACGTTTGTGGCACAATAATAATACACTTTAAGGATAAGTAACAATAGGAAAATTATTCTGCATCTCACTCTGTAGGAATATAAAACTATTGGCCGCCATTGACTTCAGTCGAAGCCATGTGGTATTGTCGACGGAGTTTCTATAAATGTACTGCATAATTTACACATATTCCTTACATCTGCGACAAATATTTGGACAATGGTGAATCGATTACCTTATCTTCCCTCTGATGAAAATCTTGGGTCAGACTAGCATTGAAAATAGGGTTGCAAGACAAACTGTCCCTCAGGAACCGCATTTCTGCAAAATAAAGTGTTGTATTTGAAAACTTTCGTTGGTATTTCCCGTTTCCTAATGCCACGTGCTCAGTTGCAGCCACAGCGGGCTCCACTCGAATGTCTTCGCTCGAAAAGGTTTCCACTCGCTGATGTAGAGGCACCCAGGGTCGCGGCGCCAGCTCGTCGGTAACGTTGGCCTGCGGGTGGGAGCCCGGCTGGCCGTGACAGCGCTGTCCCCGCTCCCGCCCCCGCCCCCGCCCCGCCGTCCGATGGCCGTATTTCGCGGGACATTGCGTCCGCCGCCCCTGCCGCCACCGCTCCACTCGCAGTCACCCCGTCGCAGCCGCGCCTGGCCCCGTCATGGACCCCCTGCCGCCTCTGTTGCAGCTCCCGCAGCCAGCTTCTCTTTGCCGCATTGCTGCCACCCCTTCCTCCGGCGTTATCCCTCCCCCTGGCGACCTCTCGCCATCTACCATCTGAGGTGGCTCATGGAGGAAGGTGTTGCCACTGCGGCGTCTCTATCCGGGAGATCCTAGGGTTTGAGTCCTGATCGTGGCGGATTTTCGGCATTAGCTAAATAGCTATAGTTCTACCAAGAGTCAAAAAAAACTTCCACTGCGGATGCCCGAACGTGGCCTCCCCCTCCAAAGCTACAAACGTTTCTCCGCCAGCCTGCGCTCTTTGTCACAACAACTTCGCTCTTTGTTCCCTCTCTGTCTTTCTCTCGTGGGTCGCACAGTAATTCAACACAGTGAGTTTGGCGATAATAAACTGATTAGTGGGAACAATCAAACGAAAGGCAGCTTACGTTTTCTACATTAGGGGTTGTCCAAACGATCAACAGAAAATGAGCCGTGTCTTGAAAAAGGGTTTCAGTAATAAGAATAAGTGATGGACCAACACATTGATGAATTAGTCATTTCTTCGGACACTCCTGGGAGTGAGGGTTTCTCTTCTCAGATGAGGGTAGTAATGACGAGTGACGGCCAGTGCGATCGCTGCGTCTCGCAGTCGCCTCTCCTTGTCGCCTCCGCCCTTCCTTATCGTTGCGAGGGGAAATCTCAGCCGCCGCAGGTTGGAGGAAGCCCCCGAGGCTTCACCAAAGGTACGTCCGTCATGATGGTTTTTTTTGCGAGCGGTACAGCTATAGATCGATATTAGTCGTAGTCTAAAGGAGAGTTATAGCGACAGGCTGATCTGATCAATAGTTTTCCGTAGTTTCTCCGATCAATACCACGCGAATGCCGCTAACAAATGAGCCTCGATCCGTGGGCGACTTTCCTTCTCCATCCTCGTCCCTTCCTCTCTCCCTACACTCATCAGCTTAGTCTTACATGCACTACTTTAGCACACATGTCGGGAGACCATTCGGAAGCTTCGAGCTTGTTCCGGCTGGGGCGGTGTTCCGCTGGCAGAGATGCCTGGAAGGGGGAAGTCCCCATAAGACGACGTCGGTTCGCATATTGTGGCTGGAGAGGATCTCAGCCACCTCCCGGAATATAATATGCACTACACTAAAGAGACTAATGACTATAGCATTGACACGACCGGAAACTCCATGAGGCGGTTGGTTCCTTGCAAGCATAGCGAGAATTTTCAACGTTGTTTTAAAAGTGAAGTAACAATAAACTTCGGACGTTTTTGACAACCCATGCTGCAGAGTAGGGGTTCCTTTCAAAAAGTAATAAAAGGTCCAAAAAGGTCGCATTGTGGACTACGGCTTAAAGTATATGTTTCTTGTCCCAAGTTTCGTGTGTCGTGATTTATAAAATGATATATTTTGAACGTTGTGACCGATTTTTATATAAATTTTGTTGCTTTGAAGTAACACTTTACTCGGAAAACAGGTGCTCACGCCATCACATCAAGATACTGGTAATCTCCATGGCAAAATGGCACGGCTAACCAGAACGGCTTCTAATGACTTCAACAGTAACTTCACACGTGCAGGGGTCCCGAGATCATTAAACAATGAGGTTAAATTTGAACAATGATTCGTCTACTTCAGCGGCCACAAAGCGACTGTGTTCTCTGAGAGTCAGACCACACACTGCGCACGCAAAGCAGAAAGAGCAATTTGTAGCGTCAGCTGTGGGACCGCCTGACTGCAACACATGTGGGGAACTGACGGAAAACAGATCGGAAGAGAGGGGTGGGTCTAATTGAAGTACAAAACCCTCGCCTAACCTTTACCTCAAAAGATCTCTCTAATGGGACACACCTGGGGTTCCCAGCAGCTCTCTTTGTCTCTGTCTGCCTCTTTCTCGTCTCATTCTCTCTACATTTACAAGGTTCTTTTAAGTTATCTAGAATTTTTTAAAATTAGCGTTATCTGCTGCTGCGACAGTGACAAATTTGTGTAAGTAATTTCGGCATACGTATCTATTATTATCCAAGATATATTTAAATATTTTCTCTTTTGTTTCGTGATCGTTCGTGAAACAGAGAGGATAATCATAAAATAGTGATTTTCGTTAGACTTCTCTTTTTGTTGATCAAATCAAACGAAATTGAATTCATCATCTGTCTGTGCAAAAACGTTTCCTTCAACACCGCCATTATTAAGACTGGTTAGATATGAGAGTAGCATAAGATATCTGTTTTAGAAATAATTAGAAATAATATACACTATAAGCTGAAATGTAAGAGTGTGTCTTGCGAATCGATTGAAAGTTCAATAAAATAAAATATTAAGCACATTATGAAATTGAGTATATTAAAATATGAATTACGTATTGTTAGTAATCACATAATCAGTTACTAGCTGATCTGAATCTAAAATTCGTAAATCAACAATTCAAATCGATATCTTCAATATTGAATAATAGTTATAATAAAGTTCAGTAATTATCAACCAGGAATTAGTTGATAACTACATTCGGCATTGCAGTTAAGAAACCTAGAAGCATACGAGTTTGTCAGTCTTAAAGTGTAGTGGACTATCAGATGACTGTCATAACCCTAAACTAGCGGTGTTACAACAGCACATACTTTCTCGCGTTATTGGAAACAGCTACGTAATATTGAAATATTGCATTTTCTGTGCTACGAACACCTCAGCTATTATTTGAAAACGTTCAATTCAACCAACAAGCAAGCAACTCACTGTTGCCAGCGCATCGTTGTCAAAACTATGTGCATTCGCTTGGCTAATAATATCAATACAGTAATTAAAATATATGCAGCTGACATAAAAATAATTTCGAAAATTCTGGCTGCTCATTCGTTAGTTGCTTTTCGTCGTAAGATAACAGTTCCGATAGCGTTTCATCATTTTCTTTTATTCAATACGCAGCACATGTTTGGATCAGCGATTTAGTTCCACTGTGCAGCAGTTGGACTAGATCAGCACTGATGTAGGTATTTTTATCTCTCTTCAATTCGATGTGATGAAGAAAAGAATTGTGATTGCTGACATTTAATTCAGTCGAATGAATCACAAACAATTTACATAAAATATTAATTGTGTAATAGAAAGTTTAATTTAAAATAATATTACTTAATAAATAAATAAATAAACGTATTAACCATAACTTTGAATGTTTGAAACGGATAATGTATTTACATTTATAAGTCATAAGTTTACTGAAATTGTTAGTATATCACACAATTAATGAATAAGTTTCTAATTATTATGAATTATGAGCATCAATAAAAAAACTTCCAAAATCAAAAATGAATTTTCATGTTTAAACAGCCATATCACGGTCAGTTATTAATAACCATGGCTGAAATTTTACCCTAAAAACATGCATGTATTCCAAGCATTTTAAGCTACAGAACTTGAAAATCGAAGATGGTGAAGATGATAATAAAACGGGTAATTTCTATTCTTTTGCACTTAAATGAACTCCAAGGAATCTGAAAAATAAGCAAACAAAATTTACGTAAAGAATCTTAACTTTACTTTTTACCTAGTTCATGTCGGCTGCAGAGGTAGGTCTTAGTTTCACGAAAAACGGTTTTTTTAATTACTACATGCAAAATATCGAAAAGAAAAGTAAAATATTGTATTTTTTCATAGTTTTACCACAAAAAAAAAATAACCCGGCTGCGGTCTTCAAATTTTCTCCTTCTCAAGATCCTTGGGTCCAAATGGACCCATATAATTTCTCTTGCAGATTATTTACTTTTCCACTGATCATATTTAGTATTCTTAATAGGAAGTTAAAGTTGTACACCTAAATGTTAATTATACACATTTATTTTATTTATAAGGTTGTGCAATAATATAAAATAACGGTCTCTGAATATGCGTGATAGCAAAATAATAAAATGCACTTATAGAAAAATTGTATTACACACATGTAGTACAAATGTGATTGACATGATTTTTTACCTGTAAAAGTTTTTATTTACAGCAACGAAAAGTAATTTTGTTATGAGTTTTGCAACATAGTCCATTTTCCCCTTTTTCGAATAGAAACTAAAAAAAACTTAATTTTGAAGGCGGTGAATTTTGCATCGGATTTCAAGTTTTCGACTTCTATGATGACGAAGTTTGTGGCAGGTGTGTTCTGCGTTCATTAACGGTTTTACAAAAGATTTCCCAAATTTTCTATAAAAAGTGTTATTTTTTGATAACATTTTTATTAGCAATCCGAATTTGCTTTTGTGAAAAAAAAACGTTTGAATTGATGTAAAATGTTTATTTGGAAATAGAGAACAACAACAGGCCACAAAAAGTGTTTTTTCTGTGAATAAAAACTAATCGTATCAACAGCTACCTTTGTAGAATTATAGGTTGTCATTATTTCTGGTTTCTTTTCTCTAGATTCGCAGCCTCTTGCATCATTGTAAAGGGTGCTTTGAAGGGCAACACACTTGTTCATTCGTGGCACATACGATACTAATGTCGGGTAAATCGCAAAAGCGAAAGTAGAATATTAGTTTGTTGTGCCCTTTGTCTGGAGAAGTTTTGTTGGTATAGAAGATTTGTTTTTGCGCATAGTTCCACCGAGAGTGATGTCCCGTTTGAGAAGTTCGTGACCCAACTGGTATGATGTAAAGAAATTTTCAGGAGTTATATTGTTATCCTTCAGAAGTGAGGATAATTGTAGCACAACTTTTATTCCCATATTTTGTTCTCTGGGTATCCCTTCTTGTTTGCTAGAGGTTGTGAATTCCACACGTAACGTGTTTCATTCAAAATTTCCCTCCGTATTTGCCAAGTATTTGGCATGTGCTGCCGAAATGGACAATTGCCTCGGAAATCGCGTAATTATTCATTGATTGTTACATACAATTGAAGATTGCACATTATCGGAAGAGGAAGAAACACATCAGAATACTACGTTCTAGTTTTAGAAAGAACCGTCTTGCCGTAGTTCAGAGAGCTGAGATTGCTCCCAGCTATTCGTAGAACTTCGATAGCATTTCTGTAGTTTGATAGTATTATTCGACGAAATATTGTTATTGTACACCCTATGAGAAGATAAAGTCTCCAATGGCAATACAATCCTACCATAGTTGATTTCTACGAATTTACCGAGTTATTGTATGAAATTTCTAACGAGAGTTCCACATGAGAAATGTCACGGGTCCAAATGGAGCCGAAGAACTTATGTGTAAAAAAAAATTATAATTCATTTCGTATTGAAAATAAATTAATGACGTTTTATTTACGGGTAGAAAACAGTAAAAAATAATTGTCATGGAGTGTCAGAACGGTCGCACCATTTTCTTAAGCTGTACAAGAAATTAAAATTGTATTTGGGTCGAAATGGACGCGAGGGCCACAGCAGGGTTAAAAACGTGTTTTTAGGTTATTTGGAGATTATCGGGAATTGTGTTGGTCGAAAATGAAAAGAATGACCCAAATGTGAATTAAAATTGAAGACAGAGTTAGCTTACATGACTTTTTAGTACAAAATTTAGAGAAGAACTGACATAAATTATTTGGAGACTGAGAGGTAAGTTGCTCAACTGTTAGAATAAAAAATCACAGTCTGCTGTATGTGTCTGAATCTCAAAGTAAACATCCAGTGCGTTTCTGCCATTCAACTTAAAGATTACAGAAATTGTAATAATACACAACTTTCCTCTTGACATGGTCATAATCTTAACGTCCAAGACGATGTAGAAAACGGATTATTCTTTGTTGTATAAAAATTATACAATACTAAGTATTTGATTAAAATAAATAAACTATGATAATTAATATAGTGCTCCAATATTTCTTATAATATAAATATCTATCTCTTAATATCGGTCCAATTCCTGCAAGAGCACTCCTAGCATGGGCACGCAAGAGCCAAGCGCGGCCGTGCGGGGCTCACCCTGTTGACGTGGTCGCGCAGCACGTTGCAGTAGACGGTGGCGACGGCCTCCAGCGCCATGACGGAGATGAGCACCAGCGTCCAGGGCACCGCCACCGACGACCGCTCCTGCAACTCGCGCACGCCCCGCGCGGGCTAAGCGTCACTCGCGCCGCCTCGCTCCGGACGCGCCACCGCGCCACGCGCCAAGCGCCGCACGCCACGCGCCACCGCACTACGCCCCCAAGCGCCACGCACCAAGTGATAAATGTCAAGCGCCAAGCTCCACGCACCAAACGCCGTGCGCCACGCGCCAAGCGTCAAGTGCCAAGCTCCACGCGCCACGCACCAAGCGCCGTGCACCACGCGCCTAGCGTTATGCACCAAGTGCCAAGCTCCACGCACCAAGCGCCGTGGCCAAGCGCCAAGCGTTATGTATCAAGCGCCAAGCTCCACGCGCCATGCACCAAGCGCCGTGCGCCACGCGTCGTGCACCAAGCGCCACGCGCCGAGTCCCGCACGCCTCGCGCCACGCACATCGCACCACGTCATGGTCCATGTCCTCATGCCCTAGCAACCGTGGGGCCTGGTCCACGGACCATACGCCACCGTTTATGTACAACGGGCCAAGAGTCACTCATGGGGAACATTGACCACACGCATGTACAACGGGGCACATGGGACGCTCCAGCATGCCTTACAGGCCATGAGGACCTGCACAACAAACTACGACCCACACTCAGAGATCACGGGTTTTGCAGAACACTAGCCACGGGCGGCACACAATGGGGCACATGGACCGCTCCACAATCCGCCATCGACCATGAGACGCGCCACACACTACAGGGCTTGAATCACGGGTCACACCAAAACGCACCTCCGACCACAAATCAGGGGCCACGGGTGATGCGCAACACGCCACGGCCATTCCACCATGCTCCACTGCCCATGGGACATGGGTAACGAGTAAAGCCCCACACATCACACTGCACATACTCTCAACCACAGGTAACAACATATACACGAGGCCATGGGTCAAGAACCGTCGGCCGTGACACAGGGGCCACGCAGGCTACATTCAACAGACCGCTTGACACATATGCATATTCTTGAATGCGTACTCTTCAATGCTCCGGTAGTAGTGCAAATCGAAATATGCCCGGCCAAATCCCGATCTAGACATAAGATCTGTTCACTTTAAGAATGATTCTGATGACAACAAATGCAGTATTCAAAATATCCGCTTAATATTTAGTTTTGCGCGCGTGCGAAGAAATATTTTCTGAACTGGCAGCAGGCTCAAATCTCCAAACGTACCACGCTGGGAGGTGGGGGCACTGTGTGAGCTAGAAAGCTCTAGCAAAATGATTTGTGACATGTATCTCTTTCAGATGAGCCTGCAATGAAGGAAGAGTGACGATTGTGCAATGGGATGGGAGTGACACTGCTGCAAATAGGAGCGATATTCTTATCTCTGCGCGCGCGGAGACGATTCTGACAGTGTTTTTAAACGTGCAAACCATCGGTACATACCATCTCGGGCACTTCATGGGTGCGTACTCTGTTGCGGTAACATTGGGTTCAGCAGATTCGTAACAGTGGCCAAGTGCTTAAGCTGCCACCAAAACCTATCCTAAACTAATGAAAAACTATCAAAGGATCACTTCCTGGTGGCGTTAAGTATTAATGTTTTTGAAAAGTTGTTGCCACTAGTCGCGCTCTGGACAAAAAACAACAATTTTTCCACAGGAAAATTAAGCATGCTCCATTTCATGATTGCTTATTCATGGAATCAATGTTTAATCCAAAAACGTTCAGTCTGGTCGTGTTTCTGTACAAGCGAAATTAAAAGGAAATTATGTGTAACTCAGGCATACGATTGAACAAAGCTTAGACCGCAGCACTATCAGAGAGAGATCGTATGTTCGAGGGTCCCATTCAGTTTTGGGTTGGGGGCTCGCTGTTCTTCTGGCGGGCGACCTTTGCCGGTGTCGCCCGCATGCAGGCGCCGTGTGCCCTGTGCCGGCTCGCCCTGCCCCGCTCCGCCCATGCCCGCGCTCGCGGCGCCGTTTTTCGAGTGGGCGCGCGCGGCGTTTATCGCGTTAATTGATCCAGGGTGGCTGATTATGCGGCGGCGCGTGGCGACCGTGACGGGGCCGGGGCCGGGGCGGGGCGAGGGGCCGGGACGTGCGGAGTAAAGGGAGGGCTGCGAAGGTGGCGGACGAAAACACGTATAGGCGCTATGCGGGGAGAGGAAGTAAAGAGCGTGACGAGGCGGGGAGTGGCGAGACGTGGAGGTGTGAGGCGGCGAAAGGTGGGGAGGGGAGGGAGCGTAATGCGCTAGGGAAGGTAAAGAAGAGCAACAAAGGACGCCGGACAACGAAGGACAATCTAAAGGGAAGGTTACGTAGGTGGCGGGCGGAACACGGGCGTAAACAAGGAGTGGGAAAGGTACGGCATGGAGAGGTCGGGCGAGATGGAACGAGGAGGGGAGGGGCAGGAAAAGGCGGGACTAAGAAAGAGAGGATTAGGGGAAAAGAGAGGGGCGGACAGGGGGAAGAAAGGCAGCCAGACCTCAGGATGGGGCAGAACGAGGAAAGATGGAGATTTTCGGAACGTGGTATAGAGGGGTAGGGCGGAACAGGGCGGGGCGGGGCGGGGCGGCAAAGGCTGGAGGGAAAGAGGGCCGAAAGAAGTGGGGCGTGTAGAGCAGGTAGAAGAGGGGAAATGGAAGGAAGGGTGGCAGTGAGGGCGGGGTGAGGATGAGGATGGGGTGCAAGTAAAAAGTCAGACAAACAGGCTGTAAGAAAAGGAAAGGAAAAGGAGGGGTAGTGGTGAAGAGCAAAGTAAAAGAAAGTTTGTAGGACATGAATATATTTTGAATAAAATGTCTATGAGGATGGAAGATTGAATATTGTGTATGTTTTTGCTACTTTATCTCTTCCCTCCAGACATGATCGGTCTCCTAGAATCAGCGATGTTCATATGAGTCCAATGAATACTTTCTGAACGGAAAATTATTAAAATAAAAAGGTAAGAGTGAACGAGAAACCTTACAATTATTTGAATATGGAAAAAACTGTCATTGAAAGATTTCAGGACAACTGAAAATAAATTTTAATAATAAGAGTATAATTAAACTTATCATTATACGTGGAGGGAGCAGATGCATTGTGGACGAATTGCACTGCTACAACCACTTCCCCTGGTAGCTCATGGGGTGTCTTACCTTAAATTATTAATCATGTTCATTAACAAAACACAATTAATTCCGGAGAACCACCGAGTTGATTACTGCCCTAAACCACTAACTCGGAAGTGGAATGGGGTTTCTAACAATAATGAAGATAAATAAAAAAAACAACACATAAATGAACATAGAAAGAATATAATAAACTAAATATATATACAATACTTAAAAAACTAATAACTTAAACTAAATAATTATGGCCTAATTGGTTACAATACTAGCGTGATGGTCGATGCCACGTGGTGATGTGGAGGTTACCAAGTTCCAGCGATGAATGATGAAATTGGACGAAACGGGCGAGTATATTAGACTCAAGCCCGTTTAGGCAGTTGCGATGAGTGATAACTAGCTGGCTGCACATCTGGATGATGCCAGTAGAAAACGATAAGCATGGATGCAAGGATACTTGCAGGGGCACGCGAAGTACGTGCCAGACATTTTAAAGAAAAACAGTTCGTGCGTTGGTGCACTGAATAAAACACGCCGGTTGGCATAACAATAAACACAGTGATGCAGTAATAATTAGTTAGTTCAATATAAGGAGAACTATACTCTCCTGTAAATGTGACTTGTAAAAGTGCACGTGGCAGTGTAACTGACTGCAAGATGGCGAGCCTCCTGTAACGGGGCGACGAGGAGCGCATCCGACCCTCGTGGTGGCGTCCTCGGAACTGTACTCATTGTTTAAACACCAGTGGGGTGGGAATGCACGCTCCTCGCGTCCGTTACGCAAGACTCGTCCGTTGCTTGTTTCAATTTGCAAGGAAGGCGGTAGAAGTACCATACGGAGCCACTAGGCCGCGTGGCGCATGGTTGGTCCTGTATGTGGCTCGCTCTTACTAGGAAGCAATGAATTAAAATAAGATGCATGAGAAAGATGTGCGGGAACTTCTTAAGACACATGAATAACATAGCATTGTTTATTTGCTTGCTCCAACATTACACCCCCACAAGACGCATAGGGCGTCTGGAAAGAAAGGATGTTGGGGCAAGCTAAGGTAGGTAGGTATAAATGATAGGTGCTAGGAAGTGGCATAATACCAATTAACAATTGCATGACGTTGATGCTTAAAAAATAAAGAGGAGGGAGGGCGTGAAACACCCTGGTGGTGGAAAACGCTAAGTTGTGAAGCGGATGCTTCTGGCTAAACTAAAGTGGAAAAGAACAAATAGTAAGGATTTCCACATCCAGACGAGGTTGTGAAAAGGAGGGCAACTGAGAAAAAAAACACATGAGGGGTGCCTGATGAGGCAGAAAGCGCGGAACGCAAAGTAGGCGCCTGAAAGACGGCAAGCGCGGAGAGCATAAAAGGTAGGACGCCTGAAAAGACGGCAAGCGCGGAACGCATAAAAGGTAGGACGCCTGAAAAGACGGCAAGTGCGGAACGCATAAAAGGTAGGACGTCTGAAAAGACGGCAAGCGCGGAACGCATAAAAGGTGGGACGCCTGAAAGGACGGCAAGCGCGGAACGCATAAAAGGTAGGACGTCTGAAAAGACGGCAAGCGCGGAACGCATAAAAGGTGGGACGCCTGAAAAGACGGCAAGCGCGGAACGCATAAAAGGTGGGACGCCTGAAAGGAGGCAAGCGCGGAACGCAAAGTGGGAGAACTCGCGTGAGGACGCGAAGCGTCAAGGATAAAAACTAACTAATATCCTAACACACAACTTAAACTAAATACAAATGAAAAGAAGAAATAAGCCTTAAATCCTAAATATCCTAATGTATTTACAACCTGAATAAAATACAAATGAAACATAAATGACCCTTGAATAATAAGTTTGGGAGATTCACCCCCACGGAGGGGCGCTGGAGGGCAGCGCTAGATTGTATGATGCAAATGAAGATATGTGTGAAGGGGAGGAATCCACCCCCACGGTGCGTAATGCCAAGAGATGGCATAAAAAATTAGGGTTGAAGTGTGACCTTACTCCTGAATAGGGAGAGGGCACAGGCGATTAATATGCCTGAGGAAGGAGCCAGCCTTCGTTTTGACCTCAACAGTTCTGACACGTCCATCGCGTGCAGGAAAAAGTTGAGTGATTACACCCAACTTCCACTGAAGAGGTGGGAGGTTGTCGTCTATTAAGAAAACGGGAGTGTCAACTTTTATGTTGGGAGATGCAATGGTCCATTTGAGGCGCTGCTGTAACGAGAGTA
This sequence comes from Acheta domesticus, assembly GCA_031308135.1. Lineage (NCBI taxonomy): Eukaryota > Metazoa > Arthropoda > Insecta > Orthoptera > Gryllidae > Acheta > Acheta domesticus. The sequence continues at coordinate 103,356,401 of JAHLJT010002406.1, read as the reverse complement.
AATACTCTTTTGTCCATTTTTGCCAAATGGAGGAGAGTGCGAGCTGGACATGATCCCAATGGGACCGTAATGGTAGCTGATCCAGTGCACGTGGGTCAGGTAATGCCATGAGTGGTCTACCTATTAGAAAATGACCAGGTGTAAGGTAATTAAATTCAGATGGATCATCTGTTGGACGTATGAGAGGCCTTGAATTGAGAATGGCTTCTACATGTGTCACAGCTGTCAGGAGTTCCTCATAAGAGAGAGTGGCGTCACCTAACTCCTTTAGTAAGTGGCGTTTCAGAATTTTGATGCCTGATTCCCAAATGCCTCCAACATGGGGAGACCTGGGCGGTATAAAGTGCCAGCTAATGTGAGAATTAGCGCAGAATTCGGTTATTTCCCTTTGAAATGCTAGGGATTGAAATAACTCATGAAGCGCGTTTAAACGCTTGTATGCTCCCACGAAGGTGATAGCATTGTCTGAATGGATAACGGTAGGGAGCCCACGTCGTGAGACAAAACGCCTTAATGCCATTATGAAGGCTTGTGAGGTTAAGGAGGAGACAATTTCAATATGAACTGCCTTGGTGACCATGCAGATAAATAGTGCAAGGTAAACCTTTACACGGGAGTTACCACGAATCCCAAGTTTTAACCAAAAGAAACCTGTATAATCGATTCCTACAATGGCGAATGTGGATTTGGTTTCACACGAATAGCTGGGAGGTTTCCCATTAGCTGTTGTGCAGGAGTGGGAGTATGCCGAAAGCATGTAATACATTTCCGTATGACGGATTTGATTGTACGACGAATTGAAATGATCCAGTAAGTCTGGCGTAAATGAACAGTTAAGATTTGTAAGTTGGCATGAGCCAGTTTGATGTGGGCATCAAAAATGAGTGCACTAGTAAAGTGATGACGAGAAGGTAATATTAGTGGGTGAAGCGTATCAAATGGTAGTGCGGCTTCAGTAATTCTGCCACCTACACGCAGGCAGCCATTGTCATCAAGAAAGGGAGTGAGTGAATGTAATCCACTGTTAGTAGGGCAAATTGAATCGTTCCTGAGTGCCTTGATAACAGGAAGAAAAGCATGGTGTTGTACAATTTTAACATACGCTAGTTTAGCATCAGTAAGTTCATGAACAGAAAGAGGTTCTGTAAATTTTGATGAATCAATTGATTTTGAAACAGAACTTGATTTGGCGGTTTTGAGTGAGGCAATGAAGCGACGCACATATGCCATCACACGTAGCACCTTCTGAAAGGAATCGTAGTAAGAACAGATTCTCTCATTGAGGTATGAATCATGAGGCTTACAAATTAGTACTGAGGGATTGTTAATAGTAACAATGTTGTCATAAGGCCATAAATTAGAATGGCATGTTAGAAAATGTGGACCGTGCCACCAAATGTCTGAATTTGAGAGGTCCTTGGGCGTAATGCCGCGCGAAAGTAAGTCTGCTGGATTGAGCGAAGATTGGACATGGCACCACGTGAAGCCGTTAGCATTTTCTCTAATGAATTGGGCCGATTGCGTGCAAACACATTGCCCTTAAGAGGTGGTGAGCGAATCCAATCTAAAACTATTTTGGAATCAGTCCATAAGAGGACTGCACTAGGAGTGATTTGATGAGACAGTACCTTAATTACTTTGGTGATGAGCTTAGTTAGGAGTACAGCAGCACACAATTCTAAGCGAGGAATTGTTAACGTGTCATTGTCCTTGGATTTCATGCTAGTAGGTACAACCTTGGACTTGGCACAGAGAAGATTTACGGTATAATGACCGTGTTTGTCAGCAGAGCGTACATAAATTGCAGCTCCATAAGCCGTTAGACTGCTGTCTGAGAAGCCATGAAATTCAATAAATGAATGTTCAGATGGTAGGACGCATCGTGGGACCTTGATCGTAGGAATATCAATTAATGATGTGAACACTTCTTGCCATTGAGGGGCAATGTTGAGTGGAAGCGATTGGTCCCAGCTTAGTGAGTAATCCCATAATTTCTGAAATAATAATTTACATACAATTATAGAGGGAGCTAATAATCCGAGTGGATCAAATAGAGAACATATTACAGATAGCATAGTTCGTTTTGTGAATTTAGTCATGTTGAAGTTAATTTTGTCTGAAAGTATTAAATTGAACATGTCAGACGTAGTATTCCAGGAGATACCTAGAGTAGGCACTGATTCTGAATCCTTAGATTCGAAGATCTTGTGGCTTGATGTTGCCAACAAGTCATCTGGGAGGTCTGACAAGACCGATTTGTCATTTGAAGCCCACTTACGGAGCAGAAAACCACCCTTTGACAGGAGGTCGTTTAATTCAGAAATTGTTTGCTTAGCAGTACGCAAGTCAGGAACTGAATGCAAAAAATCATCAATGTAAAAGCTGGATGTTAAGACTTGTGAACCAGTTGGAAATTTAGAGGCTTCATCGGTAGCCAGCTGATGCAGGGTGCGTACAGCAAGAAAGGTAGCTGGTTTTAGCCCATATGTGACAGTAGTTAATACGAATTCCTGAATAGGTTGAGAAGATGAGCTTCTCCATAGAACTCGTTGTAAGTTCCAATCAGAGGGATGTACATTGACTTGACGAAACATCATTTTGAGATCTGCAATAATACCGATCTTGTGAATTCTAAATCTAAGTAGGAGATCAAAAAGATCGTCCTGAATTTTGCTGCCATTTAATAATACATCATTAAGTGAAACACCAGTGGTGGTTTTAGCTGAGGCAATCAAACACAACTCTGGTTTTAGTGGTGGAACTGGTAGGCTTAAAGACAGCATGATGTGGAATGAAATAATTGGTAGCACTGCTGCAGCTGGGTGCTGCTTGCATATGCCCTAATTGAATATACTCGTTAATGAAGTTATGATAATCTTGCTTCAATTGGGGATCCCGTTCAAGTCTGTTCTCAATTGCTAGAAAGCGTTTAATTGCCTGAGGTTTGGAATCGCCCAATGAATTTAAATTAGAGTTAGTAGGGAGTTTTACAGTATACCTGCCAGAGGCGTCTCTGTAATGCGTAGCACGAAAATGTGATTCAACAATTTCCTCCTCATGTAGGATTGGCCTAAGAGGTGAAATCTCTTCTATTTCCCAAAAATGTCTAATCTGATCAGGTAGCTCAAAGGGAGACTGAATCAGATTACAAAATGCTTGTGAGGGAGAGATGGAAAGTGGGGTGCGACCCGCAACTATCCAACCTAACTTAGTTTCCTGTATGACAGGATAGATACCATCAGATCTGCTTAATTTTCCTGGGAGTAAAACTTCGAAGAAGACATCTGCACCAAGTAAGAGATCGATGGGCTTGCTATGTTCAAATTAGGATCAGCATAAGTTAAATTTGAAGGTAGATTCCAGTTGTCACAATTAAAATTGTGTGACAGTGGGTTAGGAATGTTGTCTAGGATAGAACAAGTAATTTGGCATGACCACTCATTGAGCGTATGGCATGGCCGAACTGTCAGAATGGCACTGTGGGTGCTTGTCAAAGCTTCTGGACCAATACCAGAAATCGTCACAGGCCTTTTTACCGTAGGTAATTTTAATGCATTGACTGCGTTCTGTGAAATGAGATTGACACTACTTCCAGTGTCAAGAGTGCAACAAATGGTTTGGATCTGCCATTGTTAGCAGTACAATTTACCACAGCTGTGGGGACAAGAATAGAATTAGTTGATTTGGCAGCATTGCTCATAAACAGCTGATGCTGTTTGTGGATTAGATTGAGGGTGGTCAGTGAAATGCAGAAGTCTGTGGTGAGACTTTGCACAGATAGCACATTTCATTGTGCAAGAATGACCATGGGTCTTTGGATGAAAGCATTTAGAACACCTTCATGCCTTACGATGAAATCATAACGAGCCTTAGGCGTTAATTCTAAAAATGAAGGACACTGCTTAATTAAGTGCTCAGAATTGCATTTTGGACAAATTGGTGTTCTGTTCTTTGCCATGTTGGCGACATTGTCTGTCTTGGAGGCATTGGGTTTGTTTATGAGATTTAGAATGAGATTGATTTGAATTGTCAAAAACTCTCAAGCTTCTTTGGTGCAATTCCAAATATTGAAGCAGAGAATCAAAGGTGGGGAGATCACTGTCATTTAAAGACAGTTCCCATTGTTTTAGTATATCCGTTGGCAGATATTTAGAAATGAGTGCAACGAGCAAGAGGTCTGATAAGTCAGTTTGAGCCTTAATGCTCTTAATTGCATTAACATGTAACCTGAAGTAGTCTATCAGGTTTTGCAAAGAAGTGGCGGAGCCTTTTGTGAGTTCAGGTGGGTTTCAAAATGGAATTGAGGTGAATAGAAACAATGGCTCTTGGGGAGTCGTATCTTTGTTTCAATAGCTCCCATGCAACTGTGAAGTTATCATTAGTTATTGGGAGGTTATGTAATAAATCTTTAGCTTGACCGACAAGAAATCCTGATAAATAATAAAATTTGGTTGAATCAGGCATGTCGTTTTGGCATATAAGGCCTTCAAAGAGATTTTTGAATGTTAACCAATTGACTTGGTTACCATCAAATGTGGGTAACTTAATCTCAGGTAATTTAATATTGGATTTTGAACTTCTTCCAGTACCATTGGAAGAGTTTGATCTACCTGAAACAGAATTGTTTTCAGCAAGTCTTAAGTCATAATCAAATGTTGCCACAGCAATGAGTGAGTGGATTTCATAATATTTGCTTAATGAATTGTTAAGTTCATTTGAAAAACTGGGATGTTGGATCCACAGCTTCCATGATATCACTAATTTTAGAATAAGTAGTATCAAGTGCAGTTTTTCTAATTAGCAATTCTTGATACCTTTGAGAGGAAAGAGGAACTGTTTCTGTTCCACAAATTCTGTGAGTGTAGTACAGTCTCTGTTTAACATAGCCATTAAATGACCAGTTTTTTAGGGGGGGTTATAAGTTGCCATGTTGAATGTATTGGTAATTAAATGCACACAGAGGAAGGTACAAGAAAGATGAATGGGTTATTAAGGAGCCCTATGCCCTAATTCTAACCTTAACATATCAAATTTCCCCCAAAATACACTTGCACACATGAACACTGAATAATACACTTGAGAGAAAAAAAAAACACACTTAATTCACTTGAAATAACACACATGAATAACAAATAATTCACTTGATGCTGTACACAGAACACTTCAAATATACACTCAGAGAAAAAAAATGTTGGAGCACTTTAAATGATAAATTCTGACAAGAGTGTGCTGGTATTAACACCAGAATAGTGATGTAATCATAGTTGTGAGCAAGCAAGCTAATTGAGTAATAAGAATACACTTGTAAATTGACACTCAAATGATAATAAGTCACTTGAGCTGTGATTAAGCAAGTTAATTGAATAGCGTAATGACTTAATGAATTGAAACGTGTCTTAAGAAGTTTCGCACTTACAGTTTGTTGAACAAATTCAGCTGCGTAAGAACTCAGGATGTAAACAGCTGTTCGTGGAGTCAGTGCTCGTGGCAGACGAGTTACATGGAACATTACAATTAAGCATAAATACTTTGTTTGTAATAATTGAATACAATAAATACACTTAAATAATTGATATTTGCACTGTGCAATATTGTATGTTATATGAATGCAATAATGAAATTATTGAAAACAACTTGAACATTAATAAGTTCAAAGAACATGAAAGAGGTTATTTGCTGATGCAAATATCAATATTTTCTGGTCTCTGTAAAGTGACAAACAGAAAATACCAGTTTAAGGATACACACATTTGCTGATGCAAATATCATTTGCTGCAGTTTGAAAAAACAGGCAAGTTACATGAAGCATTACAATTAACATAAATACCTTGTTTGTGATAATTGAATACAATAAATACACTTAAATAATTGATATTTGCACTGTGCAATATTGTATGTTATATGAATGCAATAATGAAATTATTGAAAACAACTTGAACATTAATAAGTTCAAAGAACATGAAAGAGGTTATTTGCTGATGCAAATATCAATATTTTCTGGTCTCTGTAAAGTGACAAACAGAAAATACCAGTTTAAGGATACACACGTTTGCTGATGCAAATACCATTTGCTGCAGTTTGAAAAACAGGCAAGTTACATGAAGCATTACAATTAACATAAATACCTTGTTTGTGATAATTGAATACAATAAATACACTTAAATAATTGATATTTGCACTGTGCAATATTGTATGTTATATGAATGCAATAATGAAATTATTGAAAACAACTTGAACATTAATAAGTTCAAAGAACATGAAAGAGGTTATTTGCTGATGCAAATATCAATATTTTCTGGTCTCTGTAAAGTGACAAACAGAAATACCAGTTAAGGATACACACATTTGCTGATGCAAATATTATTTGCTGCAGTTTGAAAAAACATTCAATTTAAAATACACTGTAGGCTTGAAAACATGTAGTACATAAGATTTGAGATGTGAACACAGATTAACAGTTTGGGCATTTGAAGCATGGAATAAATAGCTCAGTGGTTTCTGGTTCAATTTGTTTTGTCTGTATATAATTGTAACAGACATACAAGACTCGGAATGCCAAATTGCAATTCCTAGAGATGCATGAAATGAAAATGACAATTTTATGCTTGAAAAGAAAAAAAATACAACTTGTAACAATGATAGCTCGGAGAGCATAAATACACTGGTACTTGTCTGAGTACATATGAATACAATTTTGCTGAGGGCATGGAATAAATGATTCATAGGGCGCTAGTTCAGCATGTCATATATGTATGATATATAAGAGACAATAGATCTGGAGTGACCAGAAATGGTACGCCCATGGAGCAATGACAATTTTATGTTTGAAAAAACACAGCTTAATAATGATAGCTCGGAGAGCATAAATACAGATAAATATAGACATATGTTGGTTTAATTTGTCTGTGTATACATGAAAATGACACAGATTTTTTGGCCCGGTGTGAACCACAAATGACAATTTTGTGCTTGAAAAAACACAATTTAATAATGATAGCTCGAAGAGCATAAATATAGGCATATGCTGGTTCAATTTATCTATGTATGTATGAAAATAACACATAGATTCGGCAACCGGAGGACCAAAATGGAGGGAAGCAGATGCATTGTGGACGAATTGCACTGCTACAACCACTTCCCCTGGTAGCTCATGGGTCTTACCTTAAATTATTAATCATGTTCATTAACAAAACACAATTAATTCCGGAGAACCACCGAGTTGATTACTGCCCTAAACCACTAACTCGGAAGTGGAATGGGGTTTCTAACAATAATGAAGATAAATAAAAAAAACAACACATAAATGAACATAGAAAGAATATAATAAACTAAATATATATACAATACTTAAAAAACTAATGACTTAAACTAAATAATTATGGCCTAATTGGTTACAATACTAGCGTGATGGTCGACGCCACGTGGTGATGTGGAGGTTACCAAGTTCCAGCGATGAATGATGAAATTGGACGAAACGGGCGAGTATATTAGACTCAAGCCCGTTTAGGCAGTTGCGATGAGTGATAACTAGCTGGCTGCACATCTGGATGATGCCAGTAGAAAACGATAAGCATGGATGCAAGGATACTTGCAGGGCACGCGAAGTACGTGCCAGACATTTTAAAGAAAAACAGTTCGTGCGTTGGTGCACTGAATAAAACACGCCGGTTGGCATAACAATAAACACAGTGATGCAGTAATAATTAGTTAGTTCAATATAAGGAGAACTATACTCTCCTGTAAATGTGACTTGTAAAAGTGCACGTGGCAGTATGACTGACTGCAAGATGGCGAGCCTCCTGTAACGGGGCGACGAGGAGCGCATCCGACCCTCGTGGTGGCGTCCTCGGAACTGTACTCATTGTTTAAACACCAGTGGGGTGGGAATGCACGCTCCTCGCGTCCGTTACGCAAGACTCGTCCGTTGCTTGTTTCAATTTGCAAGGAAGGCGGTAGAAGTACCATACGGAGCCACTAGGCCGCGTGGCGCATGGTTGGTCCTGTATGTGGCTCGCTCTTACTAGGAAGCAATGAATTAAAATAAGATGCATGAGAAAGATGTGCGGGAACTTCTTAAGACACATGAATAACATAGCATTGTTTATTTGCTTGCTCCAACAATACGAACATTTTTATTTCGAAACATGTATGTGTCTACACAGAAAAATCGAAAGAACATTTCATAAGAGACGAATAAATTCTAACTGAAGATCATAATACACTGAATGAATGGTGAGGCACACGGATATGGCGCTGTTACACCAGGGCAGGGAATAGGGCAACCTGAAGTTATGAATTCATGGTTTTTCAGGATAATGAAGTATGAAATAATTCGAAGGACGCATGTGAAATAGAACAAGAAATATTGTAAGAGGGTCTGTTAGTGAGAAATAATATAGAAAAGCAGAAGACAAATTTTAGGAGATAAGTTTTGGAATTGAAAGAAGGAGCAGAAGGTCATTAAGCATGGAGATAAAATAGTACAGGGTAATGAAAAAGGAACTTGAAGGAACGAAGGAAATGTATCTCATGACAACATGGAACTAATTTTTGCAGACAAGAAAAAGAAAGGGAGAACAACAAAGGAAATCCATTAAACAAACATACAAAATACTACACCATCCATCTATGAAAGGAAGTTCAAAAATCACAAAAGCGTAGAGAAATGAGTTTGTAAAAAGGGAATGGCAATCTAGAG